>SDVV010004385.1:0-20251 GCA_016164225.1 Gammarus roeselii
TATACTTATGTGTGTGTTATTTCATATCTAAATAACACCAGCAGAAACCTTGACAAGAGTGAAAGTTCAACTATAATTCGACAACCAATGTCATTTGCAATACTTTTTCTCATACAGAATTCTGACTAGAGAAGCAACATATTATGACATTCTTCATAAATGCACTGAATAATTCGGGTTTATAATACACTCTCTTTATCCATCACCCAAAACTGGTTATCATATAAGGGGTCTGCATGTAATTGTTTGTTTCAAGAAATATTTTGAAATTGCCGCATCCTCATACGTTGATATTTATTATCCGATTCCACAGCCGCATCTGCGGATGTCAAAACAACGATATCTACATTCACATCCGCGGAAGTCCAAAATTTGACATATGGTACTTTGAAAACCTGAGTAAACTCTTCTAAACATTAATAGCAAATCATCTGGACTAGTTTCTTTTCTAAACGTAGACAAAATATTGTCAATTGTTCAGATGAACAGTAAACAGTCCAGTAGAGTTACCTCAAATGTACAGAAATGTTAACTCAGACAAACATTGCAGCGCATTAAATTTTATTTTCAGGAAGATGCATGAATAATAATAATTGTTATTCTCCAAAGTGAGTGACCACTGCCACCAGGGTCACGGGAAGCAACAAACAATTATGCGCTACCCCACAATCTAAAATCCTAAAACAATATAAAGTGTAGAATGGTGAAGTCATGTAAGATGTTTGAATTCAACGAGTTCCATTTTATCACCTCAAACTACGAATATACTGAAGCCATTTCGTATCTTCTTGAATTATTAATTTCTTCTGGATTCCATAGATAACGGAGCCGCAACCTCACACAGCAGTTCCAGCCGCCAAAATTGTCCCAACTCAAAGAGCGTATGGAGGCATCCAGTTGTGGAGAACCCTGGGCAGCTGCACACATTGCCTGTTCCCAAATCCGGCCTGCGTGTAACGGACCGTAACCTGCGCTGCATGTATACACAGACAAGTCAGACCGCCACTGAACTCTAAACATGCAGCAGCGGTTGGCACTGAAGTCTGGTACGCTAACCACTCTCGCACGGCCTACACTTTATATACAATAGGCTCTCATTATTTTCATAACCAGTGTTCAGTTGACTGAGTAATATTGTTATTTAGAAACTCATCCTCAATATATAGCTTCACCCGACATTCCACTCTGATGCTTCTCATTACTTTGAGAGTGGAATTGTTCTCAGGGGCCTACACCAGTTTACTACCTACTTCCGCGCTTGCGACACTTCCATTGTGGCTACGGCTTCCTTCAGTGCAAGGAGCGAGCGCTGCTCCGCCCCCGTGTGACGCAAGCCAGGGGATGAGAACAGCACAAGCATAGCGTGCGTCGAGTGTCCAATATTGATGATATTGATGCCGAAACGAAATTGGAGAATACGAAATTCACGAAATATAAATATCTATTTGTTTTGGGTAATGAAGAATCTTGAATTCAAGCAAGGGGCACCGTGGAATTAATGTTCGACATTTGCAAATATTATAACAGAACAGTACACCCCACGACGTGGCAAGTTCATCTGCTTCCGGAATTTTTGATTGGCTAAAGCGATGTTGTTTACCTCCTTCTCGGGTCTTTCGTTCGTTAAAGCTCTATTATTTTAATCCCGCCCATGTGTGCAGGGTTAAGATCACATGTGGTCGGGTTCCGAATATTGATGAGATTTGATGCCGGACCGAAAATTGAGACTATGATTTCCACAAAACATATAGATCAATTGTCTTTGAGTACCGAGGAAGCTTGAATTAAAATGAGGAACACCTTGGAAGCAGTGTTCGACGTGTGCATATACTATAGAAAAACAGTACACCTCGCGACGGGTTAATTCAACTGTTTATTAACCTTTTGATTGGCAGAAACCATGTTGGTTACTCACTTCCTGGATCGTCCAATTGTTTTAGCCCTACCTAATCCTGCCCAGGAATGACAATGGAGAGACCATTATTGACTTGTGCATGGAACAGGAGCTGGTGGTAAGAAAAAGTTTGCTCAAGAAACGAGACATCCACATGCACACATGGGGAAGAATGACCCACGGTGCAGTGGTGGAGAGAGCGCTGATGGTTTTGTGAGCTTATTTCGATGGGAGTGGTGGGAAGGCTGATGGATGTGCGGTTGTTGAGAGGGGAGGGAGTAGGAATTGCTGACCTCTACTGGTGGAAGGAAAATTAGGAGTGGAGCAGAGTGTGGGAAATGTGGGAAGAGGAAGAGATGTAGTGAAGGTGAGTGAATTGAATGTGACAAGCTAATCTGAGGAGTTCTAGCAGGCGTTAAAGGAAGAAAATGACAGTGTGAGAGGGCGAGGTTTGAGTAATGTTGAGGAGAAATGGGTGACGGTCAGAGATACGTTTTTGTAATGTACGAAAAATGTGTGCCTCATGCGCTGTGTAGGCGGGTGTAAGAGTCAGGGCAGCGAGTGGTGGAACGATTGAGTCGTAACTAGCAATGGCGCAGAAGATAAGAGCCCTTGAGGTACGGTTGCAAGCGAGATTGGTGATGGCCTATGCCTACTATTATAAGAAGAGAGAACTGGCGAAGCGGGTGTTGAGGATAACTAAGAAGAACACTGATGTCAGGGGGGGAGGGGCTACCCGGTTGTGTCAAAAATTTGAGGAGGAAGGAGGAGGTGGTAAAAGATCTAAACGGACTGTTGTTGTTCTGGAATGATGTGCGCTAAAGGTGACCTGAGTATTTTAATGAGTTGTTAAACGTTGAGGATGTTAGAGAAGTAGACATTGTGACTGTGGGTGGTGGTGCACGGATGCCGGTTTTGGTAGGGAGAGTTGATCCGGACATTATTACGAAAAATGCGCCGGAGGCAGTAGAGATGATAAACCATGGTGTGGACGGCGTTGCAACTGATTGCCTGAAGAGGGCTAAAGATATGATAATCATATGTCTGGTGAGGTTACTTATTTGCGTTTGGCATCGGACGTGCTGATGATTGAACGGCGTAGTGCCTGCACTGTTCCGACGTTTCAGAGGTATCAATTTTTATGTTTTGCTGCCAAGTTGGATGTGAGAGTGCGACTCAAGAGCATTAGAGACAGTGCGGATGGTCGGATTGATGAAAAACAGTGGAAGTTCAGGTGTGGAAGAGTGTGCTCCGGTCAGAGTTTGAAAGGGAGATACGGGTGTGAGAAATACCTTGCGAAGAGAAAGGATGTGTTCTGGGCATTCATGGATCTGGAAAAGGCCTACGACAGGGTAGACAGGCAGATGCTATAGGGGGGGTTGTGGTTATACGGAGTATGCGGAAATTTGTTGGAAGCGATTCAGGGTTCCTTAGTTGGCAGAAGAGCATATGTCAGAGTTGGAGCGTAGTGAGTGCTCGCTTCACTGTGACGTGGGACTTGGACAAGGTAAAGTCATGTTGCACTGGCTGTTCAATGTCTTCGTGGGTGGAATGATCTGTTTTCACGATAAAATGTTTGAGGAGCATGGCTGGAGTGACTCTTTGAGATAGGATCAATAACGACGTGGTTCAAATAAGAACGAGGATGGTGAGGTATCTAGATGAAGGAGTTGATTGATGCGCTCTGAGATGGCTCGGACACATAGTGAGAATGGATGATGGGAGGTTTGGGAAAAGGGTGATGGAAACGAAGGTAAGTAGACGGCAGACAGGTAAGTAGTTGGCAGACAGAAATATGGGTGGATTGATGGCGTGAAACATCAGTGAGGAAGAAGAGACATTGGTGTGAAGCTACCGAGATTGCGTGCAAAGGATAGGCGTGAGTGAAAAATGGTTGCCCTCATGTGCTTTCCAGTGAAACGTTGCCCTAATGTGCTTTCTAGCCCTTGGCGTCCCGTTGTAACGTCAAGAGCAGAGGTGTGAAGGGCCTGCTAACTATTACGCAGCAGGGTAAACCAGGTAAGCTGTCGAGCCTGCCTCCTGCTGACACTGTTCTCGCACCTCACTCCTGACATGCAGTGCGTGTTGCGGGGTTTCAGGCCGGACCCTTAACCGGAAAAGGGCTAAGGTTATTTGCGTGTGAGAGTATGAGAGAAGTGAAAGGTGTCCCTTGTGGTCGGAAACCCTGATTTCCGGGAATTCACACCAGTGTCTGTAGCTGTAATCCCGATCATGAGTGCGGCGTGAAGTTATCTTCCGATTCACCGATTCAGGATGAACGTTTACCTACTAACAATCATTACTGGAAATGAGCGACCACTGCGGTTATGGAATGTGCAGTGCGGTACCGTTATACCCATTATTACAATTCTTTTGCAAGTGTTTGCATAATTCATTTACAGTAACATATGTAAATAGTTTATTATTCAAATGCTTCTATGCATGTTACTAATGTGCCGTTATTATTTAGAAGCCGGTTACATAGTGCATAACTTATTGCAAGCTCACAGTATTGAGATTGAGTTTCCATAGATTATTGGTGTTCTTTTATGAAATTTTAGTCGCGAACCACCATAATATCGAGATAATCATATAATTAGGTGCGCCTTCGGTTATGGTTTCAGAATAGTGGTTTGGTGACTTCTCCGCGTTCCTAAACTATTGAATCTGTACCACAAGGAACTGCGAATTCAATTACTTTGTCATAAGTTACCATTGATTAAGAGTTACACATGTTTGCCAATCTAATGTGTTCGTGTGACCTCCACGACATGGACTGAATTGCGACTAGCATTCTCGGAAACAAATCAATCTGTTTGTTTTTTCTTCTAAAGTACTTCAGAATTTGAACTTATGTAGTGTTTTACAACTATGATAACACGCCGTAACGGACCTCCGGCGGCGAGACAGTTTTTCATGTTACATAACCTATCCTCATAGGAGGGTACTGAGGATTGGCCGATTTAATAATTTGTCGATATTGGGGTAATGTTCAACGATAGTTCCGCATCCCAACAGGAGAATCAAAGCCTCAAATCAAAGCTCTGAAGAGACAAGTTTAGCTCCTTAGAAAGTAAAATCATTGCCATTCGTCACGAGAAACTGTTGTTGTCCAATGCTCTGAGCTAATGCCATCAACGAGGTATGGAACTCGATGTATGGGTATTGGTATCTCATAACTAGTATAATATGTTTACATAAGGACATCCTGAGCTCGAACTGCGGTCGACAGGTCCCTTCCCTGTTTTCTCTTGATGTGACCCTTACGCTTGGATAACTCAAATTTAATAAGTCACCTTTACACAGTCCACACAATTGTTTTGAATTCTTCTTTAGGTATATATGACTTGAATCTAGATTTTCATGTGACTGTTAGGAAGTTATTTTACACTATTTTCTCATCATTATTGCTCATTCAAATCTTCAGACATAAACAATCAATGTGATGACGACCAAATAACATCTCAACGAGGAAATACCAAATCTTCAGTATTTATTGAAGCTACATAAAACCGTTTGTCCAATAAATAAAGGGACAACTCCGAAATAAATAAAGAAGTTATACGAGCTTCCTGGGGCTCGAAATGTCAGCTTAGCTTCATCAATGTATAGTTATTATCTTCACTCCTAAATCGACCATTAGTTCACGAAGATCAGTATCACTGGAAAATCAATAATATTTGATTACTTTTGAATTCGGGGAAATCGCTAGTTCCCGTGCCGTTTACTGAATTATTATAAACTGAGAACCCCATAAATACCACAGGCAGGTCCCTAGTTTGTGCTGGGACCTTAAGCCGCACGTTTGTTTTGATTGCAAAGTGTTAAATTAACGTTAACGTTAGAAGCTGAAAACCCGGTCAGGAAGCCTTTAGGAGTGAGCACCCTGGCCCCTGGCGTGAACCAGGAGGCTGATGAGGGGAAGGAAGAAACCTCATTTGGGAGGGGCCAGCATCCCTTCCGGTGTGACGAAGACCAAAATCCTAACAGCGCAGAACTTCAGCCTCTCACGGACGATCAGCGACACCTCGGCCAAGGATGATCAAAGAAACGACCGCTTCGAGGAGTTGGCAAAGAAGATTCAGGAAATCGTGAACTTACTAAACCCAGCGACAGGCCTCTCTGAGCAGGACGCTGAAGACGCCACCATAAGACCTAGCACAATCGACGACAGTCTAACGAGACTAGAGGCCCACGTCAAAGCTGTACTCCTTCTATTTCATGAACTCGTGAAAACCCAACAAACCAAAGATCCTGCAACGTACGCAAGCGCCTCTACCTCCACATCCGATGACAACCGTTACGACTCTCCATCCCACAGAAGCCCCAACCGAGCGACGAGGGCTTCAAGGAAGAAGCAGTACACGCCATTTAATGAACACGACCTCTTTAACAATTGTCCCACATTTCCCGCACACCTGAAGATCACGTTTGACGCCAATGATAGACCGGATATTTGTCCATACAGCCTGCAAAAAGAGCTGGGCTCCTTTACTGGCCGTCCAGTCCTTATCATTACCACCAGCGGCAACGAAAGCTTCGTCATCAGAGTAGATACGAAACTTCAATGTGACACAATTCTCTTCAAGGCTAGACTTTGCGAAAAGCCATGCACAATCGTACCACACCCGACTTTCTCTACAAGCTCAGGTTTAATTTACGTTGAAAATTTCCCGTGGGATGACATCGACTCGAACATTACCGGAATCGTTCAATACGAGGATTGCGTGACCGAAGCAAAAATCGCACCAAAAATCACACCAAGAAGAGACACCACCACAGCCCTAATACTGAAATTCAACTGCCCCACCCCACCCAAATACATAGACATTCTCCTCTGCGCCACTAAAACCAAAGTCACACCATTCGAGAGACGCCCGATGCGATGTTACAAATGCAAGAAATACGGACACACGAGTGAAAACTGTAACGGCAAGCAAAGATGTTCGTACTGCTCCCAGGACTATCATGACAAACGGGTGGATCCCCAGTCGTGCTAGTCCAAAAAGCCGAACTTCTTTTAATGCAAGGTGAACGTACACCATATCTGACACCGAGATTGCCCCCAGGATGAGACGGAGGGAGAGATTCTCCAATTCCAGATGGTCCACGGGGTGGACCATCTGGAGGTTCATCCTCCTCGGATGAACCTCCTACCCAAAAGAAAAGACCGGCATCATTCCTACTCACTTCCTCATAACGCTCAAAGCTAGAGGTGCAAGCAAAAAAGAGCTTCTTCAGCAAATCCGTTTAAAATAATGGAATCGCTCTCCCAACAACTGTAAGGAAAGCCGAAAGACGTCCAACGACAGTGAAAGAAGTATCTGGCCCACGTCGTAGAACGCGAACAAACTAACTCACTGCGAGACATTACCACAAATAACAAACTCAAAGTCCCTGTTGAAATACACCCGTCCTTCAACAATATCAAACGAATTATGTACACTTCCCGCTACAGACCCACAACAGACCCGAGTGCTTTCTCAGAAGGTCAAGCAAAGGATTAAGGAGTTGCAACGCTTGTCTAGCCGATTTGATCAAATCACGAAGCTCTCTCGCTATTTCCGCATTCATGTCTCTCCTTCCTAACGCATGCTTCTCACCATCCATCCACCCAAACTTCGGTCTACCTCTTGGCCTGCGACCACTCGCCTCCGCATTCATCACTCCAGTCTTCGGTTCGTGACAAAATTATATTTCTTGTTAAAAGAACTGCCTCGGTTGAAAGTATTCATTAATTATCGTTAATCGTCTCGTCCTCGGTCAATTTACCATTTTGGTAATCAGAAATATTTCAAATATCTGAAATTCACCTCATTTCAGTTAAGCTTTTCCTAGCGCTAATGAAGAAAAAGTATTGACGTAACTAAGACTTGAAATGAACTTAGTTATGATTATTCTTTTATCTAGAAATTGCAAGACCATGAAAAATGGAAAATAGTCTCACGTGAAATATACACTGTAGGTTCTAAGGCGGTGGACGGACACGAGGACAGAGCTACGTCTCTAGCGGGAGAAGGGGACTCCGTCGTGGATATAAGAAAGCTCCGTTCTGGCAACATAGTCGAGAACATATACAATTGGAGGGAGGCAGAAGCGGGTAGCCAACGAGCGGCGAGCAGGCAGCAGCGGTATACGCGAAAGGCGGCAGATGGACGGCGTGTGTGGCAGAGGTTGGTTGTTATTGTTTGTCACGTCACTGCTCCGTGCACTCTTTGCTGGGACCCCATCTGCTTCATCTTTCTCCACGCATGGTCCAGCATCAGCTCAATCATCACATCATTATTGCCACATTATTAATTCAAATACATTCCACAAAAAAATGAGACATAAAATTGCTTAACAACGAATTCACATATGTTAGTTTTCAGAGACCTAAACAATTTAAAATTACAACATTTCCCTCATTGAACTTGAATTACTTAGATCATAAGTGAAAATTATGTGATGCGCTTATTCGATGAAATCTTGTGGATGCCTCTTGCGCGAGCTACATTGATTCGTGATATAGTGCACCTCTTGCGCGAGCTGCATTGATTCGTGATATAGTGCACCTCTTGCGCGAGCTGCAGTGATTCGTGATATAGTGCACCTCTTGCGCGAGCTGCAGGGATTCGTGATATAGTGCACCTCTTGCGCGAGCTGCATTGATTCGTGATATAGTGCACCTCTTGCGCGAGCTGCAGTGATTCGTGATATAGTGCACCTCTTGCGCGAGCTGCAGTGATTCGTGATATAGTGCACCTCTTGCGCGAGCTGCAGTGATTCGTGATGAAGTGCACGACAACTTGAACGTAACGGTATGCAAAGTGTACCCAGTACCTTCTATTAGTTCTAATACTACACAGTTGATGGAGGAAGGGGTGTGGAGAGGAGAGCGACCGAATATAAACAGGAGGAAGGAACCAAACCGTCTCTTCGCATCGTGTCGTCAACATCATCACCAGTCTCCTTCTAATAATACCGCCACCAGCATCAAGCCTCCTTAAAACAAGACCACTGACACCCCCTCATAATGGACGACAAGTCGGTGACGCAAGTAAATGAGTAGTACTTCTGTATAAGGTGTACAGCTAAAGGCAAGCACCTGGTGAAAGGGTTTCTGAACTCAAATTTAAGTGTAATAAGATTGAAATGGAGAGGCATCTGGCAAAAGCATGCAAATCTAAAACCTGTACCACTAAAACGGAATGAGGCAAATCACATCGCCGAGCCGGACTCTTGCACGCCACCTGAAGAGAAAAGTTTGATGGATTACTTCACGGTGAAGAAGATCAGGAACAGACCCTCAACCAGGATTCACAATTAACCACTAGCGACGGAGGTTATTATCCAACAATAATAACAGTAGGCAGAATATATTTTTAATAGTGTCTACACACGGGATGCCAAGTGTAAAATAGGACGATCCCCATTTCATTTACAGTGTAAATTGAACGGTCAATTTACACGGGACATTAAAAGGGCTCTAGTAGGCAAAACGTACCAGAAAACGATTGATTATGGAAATATTGTCACTACATTCATTTGGAAGCTTAATGCTCGCGGTAGATGTAAACGTATGGGCAATCTGCATATGTGTCTTGGTGTAAAAAATAATGCATCTCCACTATTCGGTCGTGTCTTGTGTGAGAAGTTCGGAGTATCTGTGAATATGACCGAAGGACTGCCGTCTGTTAGAATGGTTACTAGATTAAGTCTATTCGATGGGCACAGTCAGATTTTGACACCAAATTAAAAGTACAACGTTAAACACAATGTCAATATTGAGGTTGGTAGTTACTGTAAACCCATGCTCTATAGACCACGAAGTGTACCATTTAGATACAAATGCCTTGTAAAGGAAGAACTAACAAATTTGAAGAACGCTGGAATAATTGAAAGACTGGATCACTCTGGTTGGGCTTGTCCAGTTGTTGCTGTTATAAAGCCCATTGGTAAAACTCGACTGTGCGGCCACTACGCAGTGATGATCAAAAATTCATGTAAACGATAACGTACCCAATGTCTACTCTTGACTACGTGCTAGGAAACAATGGAGATGCTAAAGTATTTTCACGCATTGATTTGCAAAACGCGTACGTACAACTTACGCTAGACGCAGAATCCACGAAATACACCGTTTTTAATACATCAGAGGGACTCTCCCAGTACAAACTTACTGTTGGCATATTATCTTCAGCTAGTGCAATATTCCATCGATTCATTTCGCAACTTCTTTAAAGCGTACCTTATACAATACGTTATTTGGATGATGTGTTTAACAAGGTATTCACAGCCTTACAAAACGTATAAGTAAAAAATTAATATTGACAAATCGGTACGTTTTACAAATAGTGTAGAATACCCTGGCCATGTGTTATCTAACAAGGGGGCACGACATAACACCCTGAAAGTTCAGGCCATTCTAGAGGCACCCCGCATATCAAATGTTAAAAAAGTTCAGGGTTTCGTTGTATTGCGTGTGCCTTTTGCAATATATTCATACCTAATTTCTGTAGTGCATTCGCACCATTGAACGCACTGCTGAAGAAACATGCTAAGTTCGCAGGGGATAAATGTCATCAGTCATGTTTCGAGAGCATTGCGGATCTCGTCATAGGTACTAAAATATTAGAATGCTATGACCCAAATATCGAAACAGCTATTGGGGCCAATGCTAGCAACTATGGTATAGTTACAGTCTTACTGCAAGAACACAACGAGGCTCCCATTCCTGTTCAATTTGCCTAAAAGACTTTAACCAGGGCTCTAAAAATTCCTCTACAATAGAAAATGAAGCTCTAGCCGCTATGTTTGGAATCGAACGATTCCGTTAATTCTTATTGGGAGGGAATTTCCAATTCACGCTGACCGTAAGCGATTAGTTGATCTCCTTGGGCGTGAAAACGTCTTTCCAGTCAACTGCAGTGCATGAATGCAATTTAATTGCCCAATCATGCATATTCCAAGGCGAATTAAATTACATACGTGATTGTCTTTCACGACTGCCGTTGCATAGTCAAACGATGACTTGGAGCCTGCTGAGCGCGTGTTGCTGTAGAAAGATTTGGGATCCTACAACGTCTCCGAAAAAGACATAAGCGTGGAAACCCAAATCGATCCACAGCAATCCCAAGTCAGGCATTGCAGTGTGCATAGGCTCCCAACAACGGTAGAGGAGGTCATAAGCCATTCCAAAAGGCTAGGATAACCTGTCCCAACACAATAGTTGCATTATGTATCGAAACTGGATGGTTGTTCCACAACGCCACAGACGCAAGGTCTTAGAACTGCTACATGTGAATTATCCTGGTATATCGGCAATGCAAGGAATGACTCGTTCATTGGAATGGTATCCTAAGAGAGATGGAAACATTGAAAATTTCATAAAAATATGTAGCAAATCCGTGGTGAATACCAGAAGCCCGGAACAAACATCTAGGAGTGAATGACACAGACCCATGAACAAATGGTCGAGAGTACTCATATATCATTTTTTTTTTGTCCAAAATGAGATCAGGTTGGTAGCAGTAAGTGCATTAATCCGTTATATTGAGGCTAAGATAGTGAAGAGTGTTAGTTCTGAAGCAACAAGTGAGGTGATGGACACAATATTCTCGTACAGTAGCTTCCCCTCGTCCATAATATCGGACAGTAGAAGTTTATTTACGGCTGAAGGGTTTCAAAACTTCTTGGCACAGTAGGCTATTGAGCATGTGAGGCGGGCCACTTACCACCCGCGCTCAAATGGTCAAGCTGAACGCAGCGTAGGCATCATGAAAAATACCCTGAGCAAAGCCACAGATACTGTGGAAGAAAGGTTACTCGCCGTATTGTTGCCCCAGCTGAATCATTAAATGGTGGGATACAGTGTATGTGACTGAGAAAATGCACCGGAAAAATGTCGTTAAAACTGTAAATAATACTAACTTACAGGCAGGTGACAATGTACATGGGTTAAACTGATAATGCATTAAATAGCTAGATGGAGTTGTAAAACAAAAAAATGCAATAATTTGTAAATAATTTATGGAACTAAACTATATATCGTACGGACAAGACATGTTGAACAGCTGCTAACAGGAAACACCTAACCTCGTAATGACGAGGATAAGAGAACATTTATCCGGAAGAATGCTCGAAAGACAGTCTACGGGAAGAATCTGTGTTGCTTGAAAGGATGCAAAATGAAAATACAAGTGGCATTATCTGTGAGTGATCGAAATGAATGCGGTGATGAATCGAAACAGAGAATACCTGATACACCCGCAACACAATCTGGCCAAATGCAGGAAATACCAAAAAAAACAGTCAAGACGCTCTGGCAGAGATCGTCCTCCAGTTGATCGATACGTAGCTGGAGATAAATCATACATAGCATGATAAATCTAAATGATGTATCTACCCACGATCGAGACCAATGTTTGGTCTAGAATAAAAGTTTTTTACCGTATAACTCCTCATAAAAGGGGGTAGTGTCATCTCCCAATACTAGTGTATTGTCCTCATGCGTAACGCAGGAGGATAACGGTACATGACGGTTGCAAGAAATAAGTTCTGCTCGGACTAGGCATGCGCAAAACAATAAATCATTCTTTTACATACTGTACAATAAATAATTATTTTTACAGTACTGCGGTAAAGTTGTCATAGTTATGATGTTGTATTGCTGTCATCTTCCTAAAAAGGATACGATCCAGACACGAGGGTTTCATTCAAATATGCATACATTCATTTCATACATTCATCAACGCATGTGCCCACGAATACTACCACTTCTCCCACAAAACCTCCAAAACCCTTCACACCCCGTACTAGCTCCCACGGCCTACTGCCGATACATGTCGTTGGAAAAATGACTTCCACATTATTTTGATATAATGTGAAATCACACATGCTGCTCATTTGTGCCATTTTTCGGAACGTTCACCTTAAAGATAATCTTAGGTGAAAATATTTCGTTATCTGTTGCATTTCTATCCGAACGGAATTCATTCACGGAAATAACTGGTGTGCTTAAGAGGTTCTATGAATTTAACTCACGATGTTGGAAAAAATTGAAACCAATACTTGTGGCGTAACGATTCATAAAATATCTAGCATTCTCATGTCTGCTTAGTTTAATCATTTGCGCTGATGCGAGGTCATAGCTTACCACGAACGTCTCTTTGCTAGGATCATCGTCTTAAACGCTGGCACTGGAAATAGTTTTTTCTAACCTGCAACGTAATCCATTAGGTCACCGCTCTCATTTTTTCTGGTTGAGCGGAGTTTAAGAAATCATTTGTTTTCTTGATTCTAAACCACAAAAAAAATGAGCTTAGATAACTTTTAACGGCATTTGTTCTGTCTTTGGCAGAGATGGAATCGCTCTGAATAATAATTTTTATCTCATGCCTTCCGATTTCCTTTACTCTGCTGACAGTCAGCAGATGAGTTACTTCCAGATTTTTTCATACCTCCAAGAGATCCGTCACCGTATACCTGACCTTATTTTCTTTCAGCTCCAGCCCTCCTGTTATGGGTCGCCTCTTTCATTTGAGAGGTACCTCGTTCGTTAGGTGTCTCGTATACATCTTCCCGCTGCTGTCGGGGCTCAGAGCAACTTATTGACGCAGGTAACGCAGCCTGTTTGGGACACGAGAGGGAAGAAGGATTTTTCTTTATGGAATGTGTGTGTGAAATTGGGCAACTACAATTTCTTGCAAAATAGTTATTACAGCGGGAAAGTGTCTTTATAAGCTGCAATGAACTGTGGGACAGAAATGACTAAGAAAATACAACTAATTCAACAGCTTCGATCATCGGGCGGATTAAGAAGTGCGCGAACGGCCGTGCGTTGTCATATGTCATCTTGTAAATATAATAATAACAACCGCGATAAGATTATTGTACATATAAAACGAAATTGAACAATGGATGCTCACGATTTGTTATCAATGAGCACAGCGTAGCGATTAATGTGGTGGGAAGAAGTGTGTGTTCTTATGTTTGCTGGAAGGTAGTTCAGTGATCTTATAGATTGAATACCTCGTTCAGTTATACGATTATCATTGTCATTTCGTAATTGCAATGTGTATGGTGCTTACCAGTTTGGACATACACACACTTTATATAACTCTCTCATTGCTTCCATGTTCATGGCCGTACTGCTCAATGCAGTCTTCAGAGCACCCAACACTTAGAATCCTTGTTTCTCAGGTTAGAAATGTATGTTTTCTCTACACTTTTCCGGTCACTAGTGTTGTAATCTTATTAGCATCGTCCGCACGTGTTTAGTTTTCGGTATTTTGAATATTGTTTAAAGCTTAATGGCGTATAAAGAAGCCACGTTGAAAATAAAGTTATATTAATAGTTTCTGCAAGGCATCGTCAGTCTCCAGGTAGACCACTCCGGAATTAACGTTAACAACTTTGTCCACTTTGAACGACTATGTGAGTAACCTATTTAGTAGACCGGTGGATTTCTGGCAACTAATTTACGCATCAACTTGTGTTACTAAATTTTACGAGAAGCCCCACGCATGAAAGTGGGACACGTGTTTATTTATTTTTTTGTACATAAACTTCACCAGAACTTAGTAACAAGACTAGCAATGTGCGCTCGGAATAGACATAGAAATGAGTTCAAGAATCGAACAGCTCATACAGTGATCAACCTCACCAGCTACGGCTGTCATCCGAATCATCTGCAAGGCTATGATGACTAACAAAATCCGAACCTCGACTGGTCGGTTTTGGAATTCTTTGAATTTATATTCTTTGACCGCCTCCCCCTCTCAGAGGCGTGTCATACATCGGTTCTTCGAGTATTTTTTTTTTTCATCTCTAACCCCCCGCCCCTAACAAGGAATTTTCTGTAACTATGAAAACTGCTTCATATATTGCTCTGAAGCAAAACACTGCTTACTTAGAAAACACAATGCCAAAGCCTGAGTAGCGTAAACTTGAACCCATAAATAAAGTTTCCTGTTAATGATCAACGATAAAACAACATTGCCTTAAGTCTCATCTTTTATAATTATGATAAAATTGGAACTGCAGCTTAATGGAACATTTGGGGAAGAGGCCGGAACCTGTTCGGAAAAAAAGACATCGCAGGATAGTTTTGTTTGCATTGCATAACTCAATAGTTTCTAATGTTGCTACCGACGAACTATCTGGTGCAGAGTTGAAAATGTGAACTATCGAACGGGGGAGTAGGATGCTTAAAAAAGTTGAGTTGTTAGTTGTTTGCCCTGAATTACCTGTTTAGCCGTCCCGTCGTGTGTAGAGACGTCTTAGAATAGGACTAAACTATGAGTTCCGTCTGGAAAGAGTCGCATGTTTTGAGGGAGAGCGCTGAAATTTCTCACCAAGCGAACACTGCATGAATTTTGAAGCATGGAGGCATGTAAATTCGATGATAATCAAATGGATTAGGGAAAAATAGATACTCATGAACAATGAAATACTTTATTTCTTCACTACTAATCTGCTCATGTACAGAAAACAAGGTTGTAGCATTACCATTTAGGTGCATCAGTCGACTACTCGTCGCGCATAACGTGCGAACTACTATTTTTGGAACGTTGCCCGATCGCACCAGTACTGGGTAGGAACGCAAGCATTCAAATGATACGCATACTCTGGATGATATTGCTATTCATTCAACTGAATACAAATACACCACATGCTTGCCAGTCAAATAAATGTTAGTGCGTTTGGTCGCGAAATTAGCAGCACAGCGTAATGACCGGGAAAGAGCATTACCATACTCAATTTGTAGTGTAAACGATTTTCTGTGCAAAAATATATTCCTGTTAAACATATACGAGCACAACTTGAATTATAAAGTAACTAATTCTTTTTTGTTTCTCTCTCAAATTGTGTTGTCCAATATAAATTCTAAATCACTGACTTTCCCTGACGTTTTTCCTCTGTGCAATTCAGCAACGTGATACGATATTATCATGTGATCAATGTGTGCTGGAGTCATCAGATATCACCTCTTAGAGACAAAGACTAAATCGGCTAGAAACTGAGATACACTGCGCTGAGAAACGACGTTCTGAGTTATCTAACACAAAGATTTCAAACACAGTTTAATGAAGAATGCCAACAAACGTTTTCTCAACAGTCGCCTAGGCAGTTTTAGTTATTGCACTGCTGTCGGGAATGTTGAATAAATGTTCAATGGATGTTCGTGAAAACTATTTAATGAGTCATGGTAATTGTGTTGTAGGATGCGTCGGGACTTTTCTCTCAAAGTATTGCATTCAAAAGGATGCAATATTTCAACTACGAGTCCTCGACTTGGTACCGAGGTGTGAGGAGTCAAGAAGTGAGCGCTCCTGAATATTTTATGCCTGGCCTGGCCTGTGATAACAGCGAAACCGTGGCAAATGGGGCACATAAGACCAGTAGCCTAGCGGTGGAAGTAGAGGATATTGAAGGCCCAACCGACAGCTGTGTGGTGTAGAAGGTATGACAGACCCCAGCCCACATGGGAGAGCTAAGTGGAACAACATAGTCCCGATAGCTCTAAGGAGCCCGGGAAATGCAATCATTATCGTGAGACCTGTTCTGTGGCGGGTCGTCAGCCACTTGTACTTGAACGACTTCACTACCATCACGGAGCCACTGATCAACTCCTTCGACGCAGACGAGATCAAGGCAGCTCTAAAAACCCTGCAGGAAATTGCAAAAAGGATTCTGACTGGTAGCTCTGATGATATTAAGACGATCATAGGTAACCCGAGAAAACCGGATAAGCTGCTCAACAAAATACATGCAGTAATGCACAAGTGTAACCTCTCCGAACTACCAGCTTTCTTACCTGTAGCTGATGTGAGTAGACTTTTCAACCAGGAGGTCAGCAGAGCAGCCAGTAGGGAGGTCAGCAAGGACGACAACAAATTGGTCAGTGAAGATATCAACAAGGAGAAGTGCTCCAGCTGCCTGACAATGGAACAACGCATGGACAAACTAGAAATAATAGACTGAAGAGACAAGACGAATCCGAGCTAGAAAAGAAGCACAGACTGGAGCAGCAGCAAAAGGTCACACTAAAAGAAGTCTCGTCGATTAGAGAGGATATGAAAGTTGTAAGGAAACCGTGGCACGCTTGAAGCAGTAGCCTCGACTGCTTACAGGAGCGCAGTAATATCTTACGCACGAGCTACGAAGGAACAACCAGGGATGACTGTAAACACAAGAGGCTCATATGCATCGGCATTCAACACATCAACCATCGCTACAACAACCAAATCTACGCAACCCATCACCACTCATCCTCCCCTACCAAATTCCCTCAACCAACTACCCCCCCCCCTCTCCCCAAAAGCCAATGCCTCAACCGGCTGATGTAATTTCCGAGCTGCTAGACGTAGAGGTACGATTCGGCAGAACGGAAGGCACGACAAAAACGTCTTGTACAAAACAAAAAGCGAGTAAACAGGAAATTAAGAACGGTCTGGTTTGCTCGCTCAAACAGCTGACAGCCAAATCATCTGCTGCTAATTGCGAAGATAAGAAAAGTGACCTGGAAGGCAGCACGTTTCAGAAGGTGGACAGAAGAAGAAAAAGGACAAAGCATCTAATTGGAACGGGGCGTAAGACTACTGTGGGAGCCTTCCCAACACAAACAAGCAGCATTTAGGCCTATCTACGACGACATCACCAACCAGCAGATATTGAGCGAGGTACGTCGGTAAACCGAAGATGACGGATACACGGTAGAAAAGTTGAAGCAGCTCGGAAAATGTTCCGCTTTCAAAATTAGTGCAAGCTACCTGCGAATTATGCGGCTAAAATCGCCTGATGTCTGGCCAGCAGGTGCCCGAGTACGAAACTTCTACGGGAACAAGAGTAGCGTGTCCTCGGATAAAAACTAGTCAACGGGCACTTCCTATCCTGCTCTCTAATATGCTAACTCATTTCAATGTTCTTCGCTTGGTCACCTTTAACTGTAATGGATTTAATAGTGCAGAAAGTGTTGTGAAAAATGTATTTGCAAATAAGGAAACATGTGCGTTACAAGAGACATGGCTGTTCAAACATGATCTCCTTATTAGTCTATCTAGAGACGGCTGCTTTCATTCTTTTTCCATCTCGTCATTAAACTCAGAGATAGGTATACTCAGAGGACGTCTGTATGGTGAGTTGACCTTCTTATGGTCTGATAGGGTTAGTCCGTATGTTAAAATAGGAGAGTAAAATGATAGGATGCTCGGGCTTTCTCTGCAAGTAGACGGAACGTCAATCTTATTTATTAATGTGTATTTAACTTGTGCCGCTCATCATAATGAAGAGCTGGTCTTAGCATATAATGGAAAACTAGAGGCTGTATTAAGGGGACCAAATTACGATCATGTTTGTGTTATGGGGGACTTTAACTGCCACTCAGGCAGCAGAACATTTAGTGAATGGCAGATACTTTTGGCGGACAGTGAACTAGGCTTTGTAGATGTTGCACTGCTGCCACAGAACACGCATGCTCACGTTAATCACAACGGGAGATCAGTTAAATAGCTCGATCACTTTGCTCTTACCCCAGAAATTGCCAACAATGTCACGCGGGTTTATGTTGGTGAATATACGCCTTTGCCAGATCGCTTGCCGCTATATGCAGAGCTGACACTATGTGCGCTCCCTATAATGGCAAAAGTGTATGAGATCACTCAATCTATAAGCTGGCAGTTCAATCACACTGCAAAAAATAAACGTTTTGCTCAATTCTAACAATAAGCCAACTGTTCTGCCACCAGAGTTGATTCAAATACATGCAAATGCCGATATGGATAAATTACATGAGCTGTATGAGTGTATATGTAAAGCAGTTTTGGTGTCTGCGAGAGAAGCGTTCTGGATAGAAACGCAGCAGGGAACGCACCGAGTCCCGGGTTGGACCAGGCATGTGGCTGTCTTGCATAACGCCAGCGTAGCAGCCTATGTGCAATGGCGAAATGCTGGGAAACCGCGTAAGGGCCCATACATAGGAATAAAACAGAATGAGTAACGCAAGCAAGAACGCTCTTCGCTTCTATAAGAAACATGAGGACAAATTACGTGCAACCAGTTTTTGTGAGAAAATTAATAATGGGCGAACGATCGATTTCTGGAAAGAGATGAAAAATCTGAAACCAAAAGACAGCTCTGTTTCTCAATGCGTGAATGGTATAACAGGGGAGGGAAATATTGCTGAGATGTGGCGCTACCACTTTAATGGTATAGTGAACAGTGTCAACAATGATGCTGACTCGAATTTTGTTAATGGGGCGCTTAATCAGGGAAACAATAATAATGATGATGAAGTCAATATGTGGGAGCTTAGATCATCGGTTAAGAGATACAAATATGAAAAAGCTGTAGGGAAGGATGGTAGACCAGCAGGAGTCTTCGAGTATGGTCCCGTTCAGTTCCTGAATGTCAAGTCTATTTTCTCCACTGACTGTCTTAAGTCTAACTACCTGCCAAAGCTACTTATGGATGTAGTTGTAAAACCTATTGTTAAAACAAAGATAAATGGGCAACTGATGTAGGCAATTATAGACCAATATCAATTGCTACTGCCGCATCGAAGCTACAATAAATTGAGATTCAAAACAGACTTGGCGAATGTCTTCAAAAAACATCAAACCAATTTGGCTCTAAGCCTCAACATGGAACGGAAATTACTGTTTTTACCTTGAAACAAACTATTAAATACTTTGTCAGTAGAGGCTGGCCAATGTATATGTGTTTTCTAGATGGCAAAAAAAGCTTTTGGCCGCGGTAATCATTGGGCACTTTTCAGAATACTAATTGAAAGGGGGGCGCCTGTGCACATAGTAAAACTACTAAAATACTGCTACGAACAACAGCAATGTGCGGTATGGTGGGGAAATTCAACATCAAATCCGTTCCGAACAACCAATGGAATAAGACAGTAAGGCCTTATTTCGTCTCTTTTGTTCAATGTGTATGTAGATAGCCTACACGAGCGACTGCTGTATTAACGCAATTAGCTATGCCGACGATATGGTCCTACTGGCGCCTCATGTGGATGCTCTTCAAAATATGCTGAATATATGCGAGGCGGAGGCCGCAACACTAGACATTGAGTACAATACCAGCAAATCTGTTGGTATTCTAGTAAAACCGCGCACCATGCAAAGGTTCCAGTTCCGAATGAATAATGTGTTAAAAGATGCTCAGTTGGATTGTGTGGACAGTTTTCCCTACTTAAGTCAATTAATAACAAACAACCGGTGTGACAATGCTGATATCTCTAAGCAACTGTAACTCATTTTGTTGAATATTTACGAGAGTCACTATCAGTAAACTGCGAGAAGTATACAGTGATATTTTCCGGAGGTTGGTTGGGGTACCTAGAGGAACGAGTGCTAGCTTTGT
>SDVV010004386.1:0-20251 GCA_016164225.1 Gammarus roeselii
TCTCTTTCTTTCATGGAACCTGTTTCTACGACTCTTCCTTCTTCGTGTCATTCATGCTGTTCTCATGCGTAAAATTTCCTACACCTAGTGTAGATCTCATGCGTGGGATCCCCGTTTTCTGTCCCTTCTTCATTTTCCCCCTCAACAAATGTTGGAGCGTGTATCCCGGCACCTTAAGGACTACTGCGCATCTTTGGGGCACTGAAGCAGGGTAGGTAGTGTATTATTCCTCCTTACTGCCATCCGAGGAGCGTTGGGACCATTTGGCCTCAGCACCTTAGGAGTTCCTGTACCTCCTGTGGCACCCGTACATACCATAGACGTTCGCCGCGTAAAGGACTTTGACTTTGCGCAGTAGTAAACCTAACTCGAACAATAAAAGAAGAATAGAAACAAAGACTAACATGATGCAGCACTATTTGCTGGTTTGACATTCGGCGCCAGAAGGACGATGACTTCATTGCGCTAGAAAGCCTCGTCACTCTAATCTAATCTGATCACTTCAATTCCCACTAGTTCAGTCACCTCCACATGGGAGCCCAGATACTCAGAACACTGAACTTCTTCCAACAACTTTTCATTTAGGAGGACTCTAATTCTGTTCGCATCGACAGTCCTCGAGCATTTCACTTCTTTACTTTTAATGACGTTCACTCGAAGCTTCTTCATCTCACACACTCTACTAAACTCAGACACTAGCCTACATTGCTTCTCTTCTGAATCTGCAACCAGGGCCGTGTCATCCGCAAATGGCAACTGGCTCAGCTGCCAACTCCGCCCATTCGCTTCCAACAGCTCCAAGCCACGACCCAGCACACTCGCGTTCACCTCCCTGACCACTCCATCCATATAGATATTGAACAGCCAGGGAGACATTACGCAGCCTTGTCTCAGTCTCACTTTCACTGAGAACCAGTCACTCACCTCGCTTCCCACTCTGACACATGCTCGGCTGCCAACATAGAAACTCTGCACCGCTTTCAACAATGTCCGCCCACTCCATACAAACGCAACGCCCTCCACAGTGCTTCCCTGTCAATGCTGTTGTATGCCTTCTCTAGATCCATGAAAGCCCTGAACACGTTTTTTCCCTCTGGAAGGAATTTCTCACAGACCTGTCTCACTGCAAAAATCTGTTCGGCGCACCCTCTACCACTCCTAAAACCACACTGTTCCTCTCCAATTGCGCAGTCCGTACAGTCTCTAGTCTTTTTAATCAGCTCTGGAGTATGGGTGGAGTAACGATTGTCGAATGATTGGTGAGGTGACTGAATTTGTGTTTTGTGGCAGGCGTGGTACCAATTGAGTGGCGCAGTGCCTGCAGAACGATGCAGGCACTGCGTCACCCAATCGGTGCCACGCCTGCCACAAAACACAAGTTTAGTTACCTCACCAATCATTCGACAATCGTTACTCCACCCTTTTTCAGGCACTCTGTCGCAACGCCATCCAAACCAAAGGCTTTCCCTGCTTTCACCACCTCCTCCGCCTCCTGCACCTCTTCCCTGGTAATGTCCGCCTGGCATTCGAACACCACCACCCACTGCAACAATGTCATCCTCGACATTCAACAACTCCCCTAAATACTCGGCCCACCTCTTCCGTACATCACCACTTTCCAACAACAACTGGCCGTTTTCATCTTTCACCACTTCCTCCTTTCCGGTCTCTCCCTTTCTCACCCTCTTCACCTCTTTGCAGAACATCTTTTTGTTCTCCCCAAAATTCTGGCACATACGTCTGCCCCACCTGGCATCAGCGTATCTTTTGGCTCTCCTCACCACCCGCTTCACCTCGTTTCTCTTCTCTTTATAGCCTTCATATGCCACCACCGACTTCACCTGCAACCACTCCTCAAACGCTCCTCTTTTCCGTGCCACCGCCAGTTTAACCTCCTCGTTCCCCACTCGCAACCTTTTCTGCACCCGCCCTCACCGCGCGCACCGCACACATTCTTCGCACATGTCAGCAACGCATCCCTTAACGTCTCCCATTCTTCCTCCACATCTCTCAGGTCCTGTCCTCTCACGTTGTCATATTCTATCTCAACGCCTGTTAGAAATTCTCAGCTCTGCTTCTCACACTCAGTTCACTCCCTTTTATCTCCTCTCTTTCTCCTCCCACTCTTTTGTTGCTCTTCCACCTCTGCTCCACTCTTAATCTAACTTCCACCAGCAGATGGTCAGACACACCTCCACCCTCCCCTCTCAACACCCGCACATTCAGCAGCCTCCCCACCACTCTCCTCGATATCAGCACAAAATCCATCAGCGCTCTCCACCACTGCACCATGGGCCATCCTTACTCACATGTACTTGTGGATATCTCGCTTCTTGAACAAACTGTTCCCGACCACCAATTCCTGCTCCATACGCAGACCTATCAGGTTTTCTCCACTGTCATTTCTACCGGGAACGCCACACCTTCCTATCACATTTTTCACCACTGCATTTCCAACTCACGCATTAAGGTCACCCAGTACCACTACATTGAATTAACCTCCAAAACTCTCAATACACTCACTCAGATCAGCCAAGAATTGCTCCCTCTCCTCCTCACTCCTCTCGCTGCCTGGACCATATGCACTCACAAATACCCATCTTTCTATGCCTAACTTAAACTTTCACCCACATCAAACGTGAAGACACCTCCTTCCACTCGGTAACGCTACTAGCTAACCGATATTTTAATATCAAAACCACGCCTTCTCGCTCCCAACCTTCCTCCACACCAGACTCTTCAACTCACCACACCAAACTCACATTCTACCATTCCATTCAATTTCGTCTCACTCAGCGCCAACACATCAAACTTCCTCCTCACAAACATCTCACCAATCTCTCTCATTCGTACTACAGCCACGCACATTCAGCTACCCTAACAATAAGGTTTGAAGAGGCGTGAGCCTTTCCTTCCTCCGCTCGTCTTGCCGTCATTGAGAAAGGGTTTTACAGAGAAAGGGATTCTTAGCTCCTTCGCCTCGACCCTTTTAGTCGCCTTCTACGACACGCGGTGGATACGGTAGCAAGATTCTAGCGCCCCGGCTACACAGCGTCTTGCGCCTTGCAGAACCACAGATGCAGAACTTGAAATTATGCCTACATCCCTGAGGAAGTTGATGCTGTCTTGCGAGGAATGTATCAGCAGATGCAGGACATAACATTATAACTACATCCCCGAGGAAGTTGATGCTGTGTCACGGGCGTTCCCACGGATCACGTACCGACGTGATATTATGATCGCGTCTGCCGGTTGCGACGGCTGGGCACGATGTCATGACGTGGTCGACCATATCAGGCGAACACCGGCATCGCAAACAGAGTTCGGAAGGGACATTTCTTTGTTCCAGTCTATGCTGGTATGACTGGAGTTTTGTCGTGTGGTGCCCGCACCCCAGCTGTGACAGGTGGACCCTGTCACCCCTGGGCAACCCCAACTCTTCCGCGTCCACCTCAGGTGGGTGACTGTAGGACCGTGTTGACTCTGTGTTCACCCATTGCAAAAGCTGTGAAGTGTGTGTGTATCTGTTTGTGCATAGATGTGTTATCTGTTGGATGGAAAATGGTCGTGTAAAGAGAGTCGAAGTGTGTCGCCGGTGTGTTATGTCAGTGTCTGTTGGTTTGACGTAGGCTTACTAGGCTGTGGCAGGGATGTGCCGGGCCTATATTGTTGTTGAAGAATTGTGTCCCTCTCATATCAAGCTGATATTTGAGAGGGAGGACCTTGGTTTCCTCATGCAAGTGGGGAATGGGTGTATTCTGTGTACAGCCCGTTGCAATGCGAAAGGTCGTGTTCTGTATTCTTTGTAGGGAATTAATGTGTGAGGGTGCAAGGTCAGAGGACCAGACGGTGTTTGCGTAAAAGATGAGACTGATGAATTGTTTGTAAATAGTTGTAATCGATTCCTTCTATTGACCGTAAGTGGTGGTAAGTAACCGAACACGTTCAGTCATGGTCGGGCTTTAGTGCCGATGTTGTTTGTGTGAGCTCTGAATGACATTCCCGTGTCCTAAGTTACTCCAAGAATAGTTGTAGTGAGACTGTGAGATATGGGAGTGTTGGGTATAGGAGTGTTGTCGGCGCCTCGTTGAGAAACGGATTGACCGTCGGTGGGGGAGGACGAGCTTACTATGACACAGAAAGTGTAAACAAGTTGAAGCTATCGGGCCCTGTTGCTGACACTGAACCCGGATCTCACTCCTGACCCGAAGTGTGTGTTGCGGAGTCCTGGTCGGATCCTCTAGTGCCGAAGGGTTAAGATTGTTTGCGTGTGAGTGTAACAGAGAAGTGCGCGTCGTACTTTGCCGTTGGCAACGCCTCTTTTCTTAGGTATTTGGCCGGGTGTCGGTAACTATACCGATCAACTGTTGGGTCGTGTTTTATAATTACAGTGATTTTCCTTACCGAAGTTGAATGGCATTGAAATAAGAACAAACTTGTTCACGTTGTAGGAAATAATTCTTTTATCAGATGCATGAACCCAGACTGAAGAGTGTAATGAGCTGTAGGACGTTGGGGATGGAAGCAAAGAGAGGGCTGTATGAGGGTGTAGTTGTCCCAACTGTGCCCTACGGAGCTGAGACTTGGAGGGTTAGAGCAACAAAGAGAAGAAGGTTGAATGCCTTCGAGATGAAATGTTTGAGCAGCATGGCTGGTGTGACGCTGAGAGACAGGATCAATAATGACATGGGTTAAATTAGAACGGGGATGGTGAAGAAGTTGGAGTACTGAGTTGATTCGCGTCCTCTGAGATGATTCGGGCACAGGGTGAGGATAGATGGAGATTGGTGAAAAAGGTGTTGAAGGTAGGGGCGAGTGGACGTAGGCCTAGCTGGAGACCGAAGTTTGGGTGGACGGATGGGGTGAAGCAGGCGTTAAGAAAGAGAGACTTAAGTGTGGAGGTAACGAGAGAGTGTGCACTGAATAGGCGTGAGTGGAGAATGATTGTGAATGGATGATTTTTGACGCTACCCCGATGCGTTTTCGTGCCCTTGGCTTCTCGTTGAGAGACGGGATGGTCGTGGGTGGGGGAAGTCCGGTCATCATGACGCGGCAGGGGTAAACCAGTCACACTGTCGGGCCCTGCTGCTTACACTGACCACGGACCGCACTCATGACCCATGGGTGTGTTGTGGGGTTATCCAGCCGAACATTTTGGCGCAAAAGGGCTATGTTGTGTGAGTGTATGAGAGGAGTGTGAGGTGCGCCTTGTCGTCGGCCACCCTCTTTCTTGGGGATTTGGCCTGGTGTCTGTATCTGTACAAACCCAGATTGATACAAAAACATGAAATTGCTTGAAAGGTAAAACTGCTCAAAGTAGATAATTCGACAGCCCCTACGAGAAGGCATGCTTGTCCGTGGTGACACCTGCTGAAACGGATAAGTGTATCGCTGCCACAATGCACCTGGCCGTCACCGCAGCTATTGCCTGCTCTCTCGTATAGTCGGTCTTATGAAATCTTGCAATGAATTAAGCACAATATCCTGCATCACGGAAACGTATCTTATCATACACTGCTCGGAAGACACGCGAAGCAACTTTAAAAGACCACTGATTGACAGTCACTGTTAATTCGACTGACGACGAGAGAGCATGCATACCCACTTTGATGCCTGCTGAGACGGCCTGGCGTATCGCGGTCTTGATGCGTTTATGTTACACCTTTGACATCGATTATTTTCTTCTTTTAATCTGATGCTCGCCCAAGTTTCTACGCGAAAGTAACCTTTTAAGCTTGCCTGGGTCCATGCTTTGTCATCAATGTCGTCAACGTGCGCGGGACTGAGATATATCTTGAGTAGTGTTGTTAATGAAGAGCGAGTTTGGTGCCAGAAGGACATTGACTCGAGTTCATTAGAAAACTTCGGCACTCTAATCTGATGAAGAGTAACGTCATTATTTCTTGTTGTCCCGCGTGCAGGTGGACATCTGGAGCCTGGGCATCATGGTGATGGAGATGGTGGACGGGGAGCCTCCTTTCTTCAACGAACCGCCATTGCAGGCCATGAGGCGCATCAGGGACATGCCGCCTCCCAAGCTTAGGAACGCGCAGAAGGTGAGACACGGAGGGGAAGGGGGCTCTTGCGGTGCACGTGCGATGACGACACACATCCTTGACCAGTGTGTACGTGCATGATAAGGATCAACGAGGTCACTTCTGCCTTATTCGCCGTGCTGGCAGGTGGACTTGTCGAATCTGCAGTAGCTATTGCCCAACGAGACGGTAAATAGATGTATAGGATAGTCGTTTGCTATGGGACGCAGAGACTGCCTAGGACATCCGCATTTGTTCACGTCCCAATTATTAACTCAGAACCACCTAGAGAGAAAAAATTGGTCCCGTATTTGTACTGGAGCCATGAGCCGCACATTTCTTATGCAATCGAGCCAGAAGGACATTGACTCCAGTGCACTAGAAAGCCTTGCCACTCTAATCTTTGTTTTGCAATGAAAGTGGTCGTTCATAGATAACGTTAAAATCTGTAAACTCGGTCAAGTGGCCATCAAGAGCGAGCCCCCTGGCCTCTGGCGTGAACAAAGGGTCTGAAGAGGGAAGGAAGAAACCATATTCAGGAGGGACCAGCATCCTCTTCGTAGTGACGAAGACCAAGATCCAACAGCCAAGAACGTCAGCCTCTCCAAGACGACCGGCGCCACCTCAGCCGACGACGACCGGACCAACGACCTCATCGAGAAGTTGACCAGAAACATTAGCAAAATAACGAAGTTCCTTAACCAAACGACCGGCCTCTCCGAGCAGGAAACTGAAGACTCCACCGCAGAATCCAGCACAATCGACGACCGTCTGACGAGACTCTAGTATCATGTCAAGGCGATATTTCTTCGAATCCACGAACTCGTGAAAAAACGACAAACCTAAGAACACGCAACTTACACGAGTGCCTCTACCTCTAGACCCGATGACAACCTCGACGACTCTACACCCACAAAAATCCCAACCGAACTCCGAGGGCTGCAAGGAATAAGCGGTACTAGCCATTTTATGAACTCAACATGTTCAGTAACTGTCCCGGCGTTCCCGAACATTTGAAAATCACATTCGACGCCAAGGACAATCCGGATATCTGTCCGTGCATTCTGCGAGATGAACTGTGCTCTATTACTGGCCGTCCTGTCCTAAGCATCACTACGAGCGGCGACGATGGAAACTTATTAGAAGCATCAACAACAAAAACTCAAACCACACGGACACACATGAGGCAATTCTGCCACCCAACACCCACACCATCCCATCAGACCAACAACAAGCGGACATACTCAACAAACACTTCGCAAACACCTGCCACCTACCACACCATCCAGACAATAGGAGGATACTCAAACAGTTACATAAATTAGAGATCGACCCAAACAATGAACCTCCTTCCACACCAGCCATAACCATATCCGCCATCCGCCAGACTAAAAACTCGTCAGCAACGGGTCCAGATGGAATATCATACATTCACCTTGAACATCTAGGTTCTCACGCCACCGCGACCCTCACAGACATCTTGAACTTTTCCATACTACACAATATAATACCTAACACCTGGAAACGAGGGAAAATCATATCCATCCTGAAACCCGTCAAAGCTCCCACAGATCCAGCCTCATACAGACCCATTTTTTTTCCCGAACCCCCCAAAAATCTTGGAGAGATTGGTTCTGAGCAAAATTTACACCGACATTCCACTCTCCTCCACACACGGTTTCAGGACCCAACACTCGACAACCACTCTCCTCACCAACCTCACCCAGACCATCCATGAAGTCCTGAATGAATAGAAGCCAGCCAAACGAACCCTGGTATGGGCTATCGACATTAGTAAGGCCTTCGACACAGTTCAAAGACACGTCATCATAAACAAAATACTGCACACACAGATACATCCAAACCACAAGAAATAGATTGCTAATTTCCTCTCAGGCAGACAAGCACACATTGTCTATAATAACAAGCCATCCCGTATCCGCCACTTCCCCAATGGTGTCCCACAGGGCTCCGTCCTTTCCCCGTCCCTTTTCAACGCCTTCATGCACGACCTGCCAAATTCAACAGAACCCAACACCTATATCAGCTCATATGCGGACGACCTCACAATAATCACACAAAACCACAAACACGAGATCGCCGCTGCACACCTCCAGCAGTACCTGAACTCTCTTGAAGTCTGGCTACTGGATAATAGAATGAAGGTGTCCGCAAGCAAGTCTTCCCTAACATTATCAACACCAGACAACAGTGAACACCGTGTTCACCCCCGTGTTACACTTAGCAACACTCTCATACCCTACAGTCCCACTACCACAATCCTAGGAGTAACTAATGACACGGGGATGACATTCAAACCTCACACCAATAACATAAGCGCTAATGCAATACCAATACTGAATGTGTCCCGGGTGCTTACCACAACCACCAACGGTCACTCCAAGGAATTACAACACTATTAAACAATTTATTAGGCCCATCATCTTCTACTCAGACACCGCCTGGTCCTCTGACCTTGCACCCACACATATTAATTCCTTACAAAGGATACAGAACACAGCCTTGCGCATCGCAACGGGCTGTACACAGTCCATACCAATTTCCCACCTGCATGAGGAAACCAAGGTCCTTCCTCTCAAACATCATCTTATAATAGTGGATGTACAATCGTTGGTATGTGCCCATGCAATGTAAAGCTGAGAAGCGACGCGACTGCAAGCACTTCCGGAAGGAGCCTGTGCTCCATACCTATATTATTCATCCACGTGAGTTTGACGTCTTTTTACGACATTTCTCTTCAGGCTACTATTCGTTGAAGACTAACCAGGATAAGTAGGATAGAAATGAGGGAATGGTGGTACATGAATATTTTTATGTAGTATCAAGGAGTGGTAGAGGGTGTGTCGATCAGATTTTTGCAGTGAGACAGGTCTGTGAGAAGTACCTTGCCAAAGGAAAGGATGTGTTCTGGGCCTTCATGGATCTGGAGAAGACATACGACAGGATTGACAGGGAAGCGCTGTGGAGGGTGTTTCGTTTGTATGGAATGGGCGGACATCTGTTGAACGCGGTGCCGAGTTTCTATGTTGGCAGCCGAGCATGTGTCAGAGTGGGAACCGAGGTGAGTGATTGGTTCACAGTGAAAGTGAGACTGAGACAAGGCTGCGTGATGTCTCCCTGGATGGTGAACGCGAGTGTGCTGGGTCGTGGCTTGGAACTGATGGAAGCGAATGGGTGGAGTTGGCAGTTGAGCCAGCTGCTATTTGCGGATGATACGGCCCTGGTTGCGGATTCAGAGGAGAAGCTATGTAGGCCAGTGTCTGAGTTTGGTAGAGTGTGTGAGAGGAGGGAGCTTCGGGTGAAAGTGGGTAAAAGTAAAGTAATGAGATGCTCGAGGACTGTCGATGCGAACAGAATTAGTGTCCTCCTAAATGGAAAGTTGATGAAAGAAGTTTAGTGTTTTAATTATCTGTACTCCCTTGTAGAGGTGACTGAACTAGTGGAAACTGAAGTGAAGGCGCGAGTGAAGCAGGGGTGTAAAGTGTTGAGTGCACTGAAGAGTGTAATGAGCTGGAGGACGTTGGTGATGACACAAAGAGAGGGTTGTATGAGGGTGTTGTTGTCCCAACTGTGCTGAACTGAGCTGAGCTGAGACATGGGGGGTAAGAGCAGAGGAGAGAAGAAGGTTGAATGTTTTCGAGGTGAAATGTTTGAGCAGCATGGCTGTAGTTACGCTGAAAGACCGGATCACCAACGACGTGGTTCGAATCAGAACGGGGATGGGGAAGAAGTTGGAGGACTGAGTGGATTCGCGTGTACCGAGATGGTTCGGGCTCATGGTGACGATGAATGAAGGGAGATTGGTAAGAAGGGTGATGAAGGCGGAGGCGAGTGGTTGCGGGCGTAGAGGTAGATCAAAGTTTGGGTGGATGGATGGTGCGAAGCAGGCGTTGGGAAGGAGAGACTTGAATGTGGAAGTGGCTAGAGAGCTTGCAATGAACAGGCGTGAGTGGAGAGTGGTTGTGAATGGACGCTGCCCTGATGTGCTTTCCGGCCTTTTACATCACGTTGTCGGGATGGTCGTTATGCGGCGGGGGTAAACCAGTGAAAACTGTCGGTCCCTGCTGCTGACAACGGATCCTCAGACCGCACTCGTGATCCAGAGTGTATTGCGGGGTTACCGGACGGACCCTTTAGCACAAAAGGGCAAAGTTGTGTGAGGGTGAGCGTATGAGGGTGTGAGGTACGCCTTGTCGTCGGCCACACTCCTTTCTGGGGGATTCGGCCTAGTGTCTGTATCTGTATCTCTCCTTCTTGACCACAATTAAAATAGTCGTTGCACACAGGCCCTAAATTTAATCCTTTCGGGTGGCCAATGACAGCCAAGTTGTGATCTTTATTTATTCATACAACTTTATTCTACCGCTCCTCCTTGTTCTTCTCTCCATTTTCTGTTCTCATGCGTGAGAGTCCCTACACTGAATGTTCGTCTCATGCTAGGGATTACCGTTTCCTGTCCCTTCTTCATCTTCCCCCTCATCAGGGTATAAGGCGCATTACTCCGGCACCTTCAGAACGACTCCGAACCCTTGGGCTTTGGAGCAAGGCAGGTCGAGTTATAATGCTCCTTTCTGCCACCCAGGGAGTGCAGGATTCACATGGTCCCATCATTTACGAGTTGATGTCCCTCATATGGCACCCGTGCATAGCTCCTACATTTGCGGTGTGAAGGACCTAGACTTGACGCAAGAGTAGACACAATCACTCATCAAATCTAAAATTTGTTTACAGTTTGATGCAGCAATAGTTGCTGGTTTATGGCGTCAGAAGGACATTGAGCGCACCAGAAAGCCTCGTCACTCTGATCTGATTTTAATTTATCTTTCTGCGCTTTAAGATGTTTGACTCAGCTGCTGCACTGGTAAACTTGGTTACCATAATCTTAACTCTTCCCGCCAGGTGTCTCCTCGCCTACAGTCCTTCCTGGACAAGATGCTGGTTCGCGATCCCAGTGAGCGGGTTAGTGCTGCCGACCTGCTGCAGCACCCTTTCATGCGACAGGCCTCCAGCTCTGCCGTACTACTGCCCCTCATTGCCGCCGCGCAACACGCCCGCGCGGGCTAGCCGCGCAGCACGCCCGCTAGAGTAGTCGGCAGTAGGTAGCCGAGCGCACGCCCGCGCAGAGTTGCCGATAGAAGGTCTGCTGCGTTCGCAACCGTTTGGGGGTTGGCGGTGCACAGTGAACTCGCCACTGGCATGCAAATATGATTCAAATGTGTCAGTGGCTACGTATGTGTTGGAGGTCTGTTCTACCTCCAATAACGGAATAGGTGTTTCGTGTTGTACATTGGACAAGTTCTTATTGGTGACGCTTCGTCTGAGTAGCTCGCTGCTGTTGAGGTTCTTGGAAACCCTGAAAAACGCGGCGAGATTTTGACAAACTATTGTATCCCGATACTTTTTTCTTAACTTTATATTCATCGTATAATATTCGTACGAAGTGTCCAGCAACGGTTCGTGGTCTTCAAGTCTGCTGGCGGCTGTGATTGGTGTACTGATGGATTGGTGCTGACCTATTGGCTCTGTGCGTCATGGGTCGGTTTGGCCTATGCTACGCTTCCACTTAATGATCGGTAGTAGTAGGAACACTTGGTGCGTTCGAGGTGGACCATCTGCCTGTGGGGGAGGGGGGTAAAACTTGTTTCGTTGCTGTGAAACCGCTTGAAGTAACGGGTCAAAGCGTGTCCCAGCTGCTCGTTGGGCAAAGAGAAGTTCGCACCATCTGAACAAATGGTTCATGTTGACCGCACCCCGTGCGTGTTGATGGGAGTTTCATTTTGTGCAGGATAACATCATAGTTTAATTGCTCTGGGCTGGTCAAAAGGAATGTTCCTTTGACGAGGACGCTACAAATTTGAAGGAATACCCGAATTATGTGAACGTCATGTTGCATCTTTACAATTATTTTTTCCATATTTAATGGACAAAATACAGTCAAGAAACATTTTTTATGTCCGTAGTAGTGCGGTTTTGACTTTCTTACATTTACAGCGGAAGTATTGTCAGAAAATTACTAGTCTTTATAGGGGTTTATTTTTCTAACATTCATAATGAAATTATTGTCAGATAGTTACATGTCTTGGTAGTAGATGGGCTCTGATATCCGAGTATAGCTCAAACTATTTTGACTTTACGTAGTCTGTCACATGCAGCAACGAATCTAGCTTCGAACCAAACGTGGGGCCTAACGAGAAGGGTGAAGTAACGTGGTATGAAAGCTGATTTCTATTGTCGTCCCTACTATTGGATCTCGCATTTCGTTTAGGCGATCAGCTTCCTTTGTAAGTCTTCCGGTGAATAACTATCAACTTGACATTTGCTAGGCACGTTATCGGGCACCAGTCAAGTTCTGAAGCATTTCCTTAGCGATTCTTGCCCCTCCCCCTAGGCATCTGTTAGGTTCAGGGGCCGCACGGAGTCACGGCCCAACCGGAAGGGGGGGGGGTGAACACCCTTATTTCCATTCGGACTTTCCTCTTCTTCACCCTTTACTATCTCTCCTTTCCTCCCCTATACTGATTTGCTTGACTTTTTATTTACCTCATTTGCATCTTATGTTTTGTTCAAATTTCCTTAAACTTGTCTCAGACTCCTTCTTAACAACTCTCCTAATAGTCGTTGCACACAAACACACACACACTCGAACATTCACATACCGGTTCTAACTATTCTCCTTTTGGGTGGCAAATAACAGCCAAGTTGCGCTCTTTCTTTCATGCAACTTTTTTCTACGACTATTCCTTCTTCTTCTTTCCATTCCTGCTGTTCTCATGCGTGAAATTCCCTACACCTGGTGTAGATCTCATGCATGGGATCCCCGTTTTCTGTCTCTTTTTCATCTTCCCCCTCAGCAGGTGTTGGAGTGCGAAGCCCGCACCTTAAGGACTGCTGCGTATCCTTGGGGCTCTGAAGCAGGGTAGGTAGTGTGTTATTCCTCCTGACTGCTATCCGAGGAGTGCTGAGACCATATGGCCTCAGCACCTTAGAAGTTCCTGTACCTCCTGTGGCCCCCGTAAATACCATAGACGTTGGCCGCGTAAAGGACTTTGACTTTGAGCAGTAGTAAACCTTAACTTGAACATTGAAAAATAATAAAAACATAGACTAACATGATACAGCACTGTTTGCTGGTTTGACATTTGGCGCCAGAAGGACGATGACTCCAGCGCTAGAAAGCCTCCTCCCTGTAATCTAATCTAGTGATTCTCGCCATGAGTTCCTCTGAAAATGTTGACCAAACGAATCAAAATTCGATTTAATTTTATGATGTACAGCAAGAATGTAGTTGACTGACGCTTTATGGTAGTGTTAAACTTTGCACCTGCTGCTGTAGGTATTGTAGTGGAGGCAGCAACCATGAACCTTATGGCATTTTTTTTGTATGTGTATCTTTTAAATCTAAGATGTGTGCAGCAGCCCGGAAAATAAGTCCACGACCGCTCGCAGCCGTGATAAGGGGAAGGCTTAGACCAGCTCCTCTTTATCGAATTGCTTTTGTCTCGAACGGACCCTGACAAACCTCACCTATCGTGCTCACCTGAACCATAATGTATGAAATGACCCAACCTTTCTTCTCCCGACCCATCTCGAGATAAGGAGAGAGCGGGGGGTTTCGGTAATGCCATGTGTATATTCATTGGAGAGCCTGTGCTAAGCCCATTACATTCTCGGGCTTCAAATTATTGTTTTATTTTTTGTTCTCTAAATTATGCATCGAAACGATGCTGTTAGATTGTAACCTTGGAAAGAATAACATAGCGCACGGTCTCACCCTTACTCATCCGAGCCTTAGCTGCTTCGCATGACTTACAGTGCTCTTTTCAGAAATTTCCCACTGCCTGCGCGCTTGACCAAGTGATTATTTTCAATCTCATTATTAAAAGATACAATAGCTTACTATTAATTGACCCTTTTGCTCCACAGTTTTCAGTCATTCCACGTTCAAATTTTCGAATACCATCCTCCTTCATTGACTAGTACGGCAATGCTCTCCTTCCCTTTATCCATCTTCTGTTCACACCACCTTTGCCAGTGGTATCCTGCCCCTAGGGCTGGCTCGGTTGATGGTGGCCCAGGACATTGACTCCAGCGCACTGGAAAGCCTTGCCACTCCAACGTCATTTACTAAACGCAGAGTGAGAACAGAGTTAGTTAACGGTGGGTGATCGTCTCAAGTAAGGGAGGCTTGTCACTCTAATGTAATTTACTAAACGCAGAGTGAGAACAGAGTTTGTTAACGGCGGGTGATCGTCTCAAGTAAGGGAGGTTTGTCTCTCTAACGTAATTTACCAAACGCAGAGTGAGATCAGAGTTTGGTAACGGCGGGTGATCGTCTCAAGAAAGGGAGGTGGCAAAATTTATACAATTGGCTTTCCTTCAAGTTACTAGCACCCCATCTTTCCCTCTATACCCTGCCCTGTTGAGGTGGTTGGAAACCTTTGCTCTCATAATTTTCCTCTAGAAAAGGAACTCTTTTGTCTCACGTTGAATAAAAACATTTCTTATTATTTGAGCAGTTAGGGCATATAATAAATGATTAACTATGAGTGCATCGGTTGTGTGCACGCGTAAGAAAATCATTGTAAATGTAACGGCTCTGTATTATTTTTCTTGTGAGTTCTGCGTATTTTTATTATCGAGTCTCATTGTTGAACAAGAATGATACGTGATGGCGGCGTTACCGATGGGAGCGGGAAGAATTTTAGGAGGTTCAGTACCTAGCGAAATGGAACTTATTGACCATTTAAAGTCAACCAAAAAATTTAAACGCACTTTGTTAATGATTTCCAACAAATTGAATTTGTATGTGTTGAATTCATGTAGCAGTTATGTTGAGACACGAATGACAACTAGAGTAAAGCAAAGTTGCAGTAACTAACACAAGCATCATCTCCTCTCTCTCTCTCTCTCTCTCTCTCTCTCTCTCTCTCTCTCTCTCTCTCTCTCTCTCTCTCTTTCTCTCTCTCTCTCTCTCTCTCTCTCTCTCTCCTTTATTCCTGCTGCAGCTATGTTGAGACACGAATGACAACTAGAGTAAAGCAAAGTCGCAGTAACTAACACAAGCATCATCTCTCTCTCTCTCTCTCTCCTTTATTCCTGTAGCAGCTATGTTGAGACACGAATGACAACTAGAGTAAAGCAAAGTCGCAGTACCTCACACAAGCATCATCTCTCTTTCCTTTATTCCTGCTGCAGCTATGTTGAGACACGAATGACAACTAGAGTAAAGCAAAGTCGCAGTACCTCACACAAGCATCATCTCTCTCTCTCTTTCCGTTCTTACTGTGTGTATCTCTCTACTCTCACAAGACTCTCTGGTTTATGTGACCGCAGACTTGTGTGTGTATCTCTCTACGCTCACAAGACTTTCTGGTTTATGTGACCGCAGACTTGTGTGTGTATCTCTCTACTCTCACAAGACTCTCTGGTTTATGTGACCGCAGACGTGTGTGTGTATCTCTCTACGCTCACAAGACTCTGGTTTATGTGACCGCAGACGTGTGTGTGTATCTCTCTACGCTCACAAGACTTTCAGGTCAATGCAACCGCAGACGCATTCAATTTTGATTCATCTTTGACGAAGAAAAAAGTAGTAATCTAATTTGTGATCATTGTACGGTATTAGGTGATGGTTATACTGTAATGATGAAACACCATATTGAACTTAATATGATCAAGGCTCACTGTATAGGTGGTGATTTTGACGCTTAGTGCCGATGGATTTTGATTAATATTATCAATGGATTTTCACAAATAACATCGATGTATTTCGACGAATAATATCGATGGATTTTGATGAATAATATCGATGGATTTTGTTCAATAGATCGATAGATTTTGATGAATAATATCGATGGATTTTGATGAATAATATCGATGGATTTTGTTTAATGTCGATGGATTTTGATGATTAATATCGATGGATTTTTTACGAATGATGAATTTTGATGAATAATATCAATAGATTTTGATGGATAATATCGATGACTTTTGTTGAATAATGTCGATGGATTTTTATGAATAATATCGATGGATTTAAGTTAAAATATCGATGGATTTTGATGAATAATATCGATGGAATAGGGTGAATAATATCGATGGATTAAAAAATATTATCGATAGATTTTAATGATTGATGTCGATGGATTAGATGAATGATATCGGTAGAATATTAGTGACGCTACGATAAATGTGTGGAACAAAATTTTCTAATATTTTCCTTGACCCGCCTAATTACGATTCAGAATCATAATCCTTGCATGACTATAGTTCCAGGAGTGTTGAAGATAGTGGAAAATGTTTGGACGAATACAGGTAATTTGTTTTACAATTGGTGAAATGCGGTGATGAAGAAATTACAGACCTGAAGATAGTTTCCATAGTCTTCATTTTTATGTCCTACTGATGTTCACATTCGACTAACATGTTATGGATGATCGAAGTCCTTGAATTTAAACTAACAGGATTGGGTGTTGGTTGCTTCATCCATGCCTCCTACAGTGACGTTTCTATTATCAAACATTCTTCCTCCACAAGGAATGTCTTCTCCGCAATTCCTGCCTCCTTAAAAAACGTTTCTTCTATCCAACATTCTTCCTCCTCAAGGAATGTCTGCTCCGCAATTCCTGCCTCCTAAAGTAACGTTTCTATTATCCAACATTCTTCCCCCACAAGGAATGTCTGCTCTGCAATTCCTGCCTCCTAAAGTACGTTCCAGGAACATTCCTGTTTCTCACCGAACGAAAATGTACAGCTATTGTTTAATTTCAAAGAGCGGTAGCTGGAAAAATTCATTGGTTGTTGCATTAGTTGTTAGAGCTACTTTTTAAATTGTCTTTCAGCCTGAACTTGATTGCAAATAATTTTGTACGTGTCTATTCAAAAATGCAGACTTCCATCCTTCGTAAAATTTTACAATTTGTTTTCAATTTGTTGAGGCTCGTTTGTTCTTGAATGCTGTTTTTCGTGTGTAGGATCTAAATTTTACAATTCAGACACTATTTCTCCACTGGGTGCAGCTTTAGCCTGTTGACAATAAATAAACTTGTAAAAGTGTCTACAACGATGGGTAAACAATCTGACCTTTTTTTCCTATGCGTAGCCTAAACTTGGCGTAGCTAATTTGGTTGTAAGTGTTGCCTGTAGCTAATACTCTAAGAAATGAAGGATGAGCTACCTCTGCCAAAGTTTAGATTTGTTTAGTTAAGTTTGTACTCTTACCTTTCAAGAGGATGCTGTGTTTCCTGGAGCTTATGGAAAATTTTCTTCATTGCTTGTAGATGTTACGATCTGGGATTGATATTACACGTAGGTAAGGTTACTGTGCATTTACATGAAAAATTAAAGTATATTCCATTGCAGTTTTAAAAAAATATTTAATACTCAAGTGATTTGTTTCGCGAAACTGAATGAAACTGATGGTAAATCCCTTTAAATGTGAAACACAGGAATTGATCATGGTGGAATATCCCTTCATATGTGAAACACTGTGTCCGATATTTTGTGGGATATCCCTCAGAAGACAGACCACTGCGAGTCCCTTAAGTGCCTCACGTGGACCTGGTGGCACTGATACTGCTGATATCTTGGTCAGTGTCTGTAGCCTCTACACGCCCGAACCTGTTGCTGGGCAAGTTTCTGTATCGAGATATTCTCCCAATTACTAAGTCCAAATTCATCTATGCAGTAGACAGACGGTTTGAGAGATTTATCTAGGTACAATATCGCGCCCAGTGGACCGTACTTGATCTGCACCTCGTGGTAATTATCTTTCTTTTATCAAATGAAGTTTCAAGTGAAAAATTATGGTTGTTGAATTTCACTCAGCTTTGGCGCATACTGAAATACCCCTCTAGTACCCTCGATAGCCTGCGTATTGACACCGATACGGTTTTCATCGAGCTGACGGTCCATAAATGTGTTGTCCTTGTTTACATTTCGAGACATTTCTGCATTCTCAGGAAATGCCACCATTCACCAAATAATTTGAAATGGTTACAAAATAACTTGTCATATCCATTGTAATTTGTAATTTGGTTTTACAGTTGAGTTTGGTGAGTTGCTTTTTAAAGGGATCGTATGTATGTATCTTGCATTATTTCAACTAAAAGTATGCGTTCTTGGTTATATCAACGGTTGTCTTATACAAAAATAACAACCGTTAATTGACTTTGTCTTATCTTGAAAACAATTTCCTAAAGTGTGCCGGAAACATGCATTTACCTACCTCCGTTAGTGACCAACGGGAAACCGTTGAACAAACGGACAGCTATTTATCTACAGTGCCTATATGTTCAAACAGACGGCCTTGATGGAAGTGTCTTTAATGTTGCCCGTCAAAAATATATTTGTTGGTCATGTAATAAAATATGATTAAGCTGGACGTTGTGAAGTTTGGCATCTTTAAAGTTGACTAGGAAAAATGTAATGGCAGCTGGTATTATAAGCGTAGCACTAAGGTGAGTTGCACCGAGCTAGGTGGAGCAATTCATGTTAAGTATGATGAGTATCTCCTGATACAGTCCCACGTTATAAAGCTGGGTTAACTAAAGTTAAATGTAACTATAATCTCATGCTACGCAGTATTGCCAGAACGAAGTTGAATTATATTAGATACGTGTCCACCAGTGAAGTGTTTCAGGTCAGAATTTCATGCGTGACATGCAGTGAGACGTGAAATATTTTCTCTGTGGTTTCTAGATGCAAGTGTTCAATTCCTTCTTTTTGTCTGGAGAACGTCTACCAAAATGTCTTTAGTACTCGATAAGAGAAACACTAGTTGTGTTGTAAATACTCTCACAGAATGTTTATGTTGCAACGAGGTGATCAGTCTGCCCAACTCGGCTGCCGTTGTTAATGTCCTTCTCTGCACTTGCTATTACCCTGCTGTCACAAATGCTTTATTTATTACTACTCACGTACTCGTAGCTTCGTAGTTTTAATTATTCCTTCCTGTATCTAAAATTATTTCACAACCTGTAAGTTAAGAGACGAATTCTAATAAGCTTCTTGTTATTATTAGATATTCAGAGTTTATTTTTTGTCCTGTAATGGTAATTTTTAGCTGGTATGTGCAGGCCTTTTCACCTATTTCTAATTTCTGTCGTTTAATACGTTAACGTTTGGCCTTCGTCTAGCTTGACTTTTGACTGTTTACCTCAACAGTTCAGCATTATCGTAGGATATCTCTTTTAAGATCCAATGTTAAAATTAGCATTGTGAAACGTCAGAACAAAAATATGTTCTGGAGAGAGGTGAAGAGGGTGAGAATGTGAGAGACCGGAAAGGAGGAAGTGGTGAAAGATGAAAACGGCCAGTTATTGTTGTTGGAAAGTGGTGATGTACAGAAGAGGTGGGCCGACTATTTTGATGAGTTGTTGAATGTCGAGGATGACAGAGAGGCTGACATTGTTGCTGTGGGTGGTGGTGCTCGGATGCCAGTTTTGGGAGAAAGTCTTGTTGCGGACATTACCAGGGAAGAGGTGCAAAAGGCGGTGGACGTGATGCAAGCAGGGAAAGCCCATGGTTTGGATGACGTTGCGACCGAGTGCCTGAAGAAGGGTGGAGTAACGATTGTCGAATGGTTGGTGAGGCTACTGAACTTGTGTTTTGTGGCAGGCGTGGTGCCGATTGAGTGGCTCAGTGCCTGCATTGTTCCGCTATATAAGGGCAAAGGAGATAAAAATGAATGCTGCAACTCGAAAGGTATCAGTCTGTTATGTGTGGTTGGGAAGTTGTACAGAAGAGTGCAGATCAAAAGGATTAGAGACTGTACGGACTGCGCAATTGGAGAGGAACAGTGTGGCTTTAGGAGTGGTAGAGGGTGTACCGATCAGATTTTTGCAGTGAGACTGGTCTGTGAAAAGTACCTTGCCAAAGGAAAGGATGTGTTCTGGGCCTTCATGGATCTGGAGAAGGCATACGACAGGATTGACAGGAAAGCGCTGTGGATGGTGTTGCATTTGTATGGAGTGGGCGGACATCTCTTGGAAGCGGTGCAGAGTTTCTATGCTGACAGCCGAGCATGTGTCAGCGTGGGAAGCGAGGTAAGTAATTGGTTCACAGTGAAAGTGGGACTGAGACAAGGCTGCGTGATGTCTCCCTGGCTGTTCAACCTCTATATGGATGGAGTGGTCAGGGAGGTGAACGCGAGTGTGCTGGGTCGTGGCTTGGAACTGTTGGAAGCGAATGGGCGG
>SDVV010004387.1:0-20251 GCA_016164225.1 Gammarus roeselii
CACTGCAAAAATCTGATCGGCACACCCTCTACCACTCCTAAAGCCACACTGTTCCTCTCCAATTGCGCAGTCCGTACAGTCTCTAATCCTTTTGATTAGCACTCTCCCGTACAACTTACCAACCACACATAACAGACTGATACCTCTCAAGTTGCAGCATTCATTTTTATCTCCTTTGCCCTCATATAGCGGAACAATGCAGGCACGGCGCCACACAATCGGTACCACGCCTGCCACAAAACACTAGTTCAGTAACCTCAACAACCGTTCGACAAACGTTACTCCACCCTTCTTCAGGCACTCTGTCAAAACGCTATCCGATCCAGGTTTTTTCCCCGCTTCCATCACGTCTACCGCCTCCTGCACCTCTTCCCTGGTAATGTCCGCCACAAGTCTTCCTCCCAAAACTGGCATCCGAGCACCACCACCTACAGCAACACTGTCAGCCTCCCTGTCATCTTCGACATTCAACAACTCATCAAAATACTCGGCGCACCTTTTCCGTTCATCACCACTTGCCTACAACAACTGGCCATTTTCATCTTTCACCACTTCTTCCTTTCCGGTCTCTCCCTTTCTTACCCTCTTCACCTCTTTCCAGAACAACTTTTTGTTCTCCTCAAAATTCTGGCACAACCGTCTGCCACAACGGGCATCAGCGTCTTTTTTGGCTCTCCTCACCACCGTTGAGGCTCTGGTGGAAATGAGGCCCAAATCGAATCAAATCTTCTCACCTCCCGCTTCTCCTCTCTTTGTATCTTTCATAAGCCACCGCCGACTTCACCTGCAACCACTCCTCTTTTCCGTGCCACCGCCAGTTTGACCTCCTCGTTCCACCACTCGCAACCTTTTCTTCTGCACCCGCCCATACGGCGCGCACCACACACCTTCTTCGCACATCTCAGCAACGCATCCCTTAACGCCTCCCATTCTTCCTCCACATCTCTCAGGTCCTGTCCACTCACGTTGTAATATTCTTCCCTAACGCCTGCTGGAACTCCTCGGCTCTACTTCTCCCATTCAGTCCACTCACTTTCACTACCTCTCTTCCTCCTCCCACTCGTTTGTTGCCCTTCCACTTCAGCTCCACTCTTCCACCAGCAGATGGTCAGACACTCCTCCACCCTCCTCTTTTAACGCTCGCACATCCAACAGCCTCCCCACCACTCTCCTCGATATCAGCACAAAATCCATCAGTGCTCTCTCCACCACTGCACCATGGGCCATCCCTACCCATGTGTACTTGTGGATATCTCGCTTCTTGAACAAACTATTCCCGACCACCAACTCCTGCTCCATTCACAGACCTATCAGGTTTTCTCCACTGTCATTTCTACCGGGAACGCCATACTTTCCTATCACATTCTCCACCACAACATTTCCAACTCCCGCATTTAGGTCACCCAGTACAACTACATTGAAATGACCTCTGAAACTCTCAATACACTCACTCAGGTCAGTCTATAATTGCTCCCTCCCCTCTTCACTTTTCTCGCTGCCAGGTCCGTAAGCACTCACAAATACCCACCTTTCTACGCCTAGCTTGACTTTCACCCACATCAATCTTGAGGACACCTCCTTTCACTCAGTAACGCTACTAGCCAACTTATCACTCAATATTAAAACCACCCCTTCTCGTGCTCAACCTTCCTCCCCACCATACTTTCTTCCACTTACCACACCAAACTCACATTCTCCCTTACCTTTAAGTTTCGTCTCACTCAGCGCCAACACATCAAACTTCCTCCTCACAAACATTTCACCAATCTCCCTCCTCGAAAATGAAAACTCAAAACTGAACAGCTTTAAATAATCAACAATGCAGATGAGTTAAAAAAAATGGTTGATAGACAGATTTGGCTAAGTAGAAGTCATCCAGATTTTATAATTTATTCAGATAAATATATTTTTATACTAGTATTTGAGCCAAATTAAATGCTACAATTGTCCATCACTCGAGTGCATCTAGGACGTGTTATTCGGTGCTTCAACAGACTGGATACCATCAACAGAGCATGACGCAGATGTAAAATAAATCAACCACAAGACTTTAATAATGTTACTCTTACTATGACTCACATGTAGAAAAATCCATTCAACATCTCAGCCGTTAGATTTACTTCTCTCCGACGAATGAAGTTAGCGCGCTACTCAACACATCAAATGCCACCAGAGAAATGAACGTTATCAGACCAACCCTTGCTTGGCGAATATTACTGCATGGCCTATAGTATGACTCGAGCGTGGTTAGAAGTTTCAATTTGAGGTGAACGTTCAACAGCTCGCATTCAATAGACAAGTTATGCCTCTTCAACGCCAGAGAAAACGAAAAACTAACGGAAAAAACAGTAAAAGCCTTTTGTAGCTAGGTTGTTCTTCCGTAACTTACGAGAATCTCAAAATATCAGTAATGTAAAGCTTTCACTTCGATCGACGAATTAACAGTGAGTAAATTAAAGACATAAAAGATACGTTGGCTTCCGATGTGAGTTTTATATTATGCCTACTATTCAGTGTTTGGTTTGCGATACATTGGTTATTCGAACCTATGTCACATAAAATTAAATTATGCCTCTGAGAAATCAATTTGCTCAACTGGAACGGACTATCGCGATGCATTATAGAAGTAAACATAGCTAATTTTACGGGCTTGCAAAAAATGCCGAAGTTAATTGCCCCTCCGAAATTTATAAGGGATTCTATAAAATTTCACAACACGTTTTTTTCTCATTTCTAGGAAATTCAGTTACTACCAAGAGCGCGCGAGTGCAAATGGAAAAGAATTTTGACGGTAGTGAACGAAATCCAAAATAAAGTGTAAAAAAAATAATATCAAAAAAATATATCAATGAGTCGGTTATTAAACTGAAATGAAAGTGTTAAAGCTAAGACCATAAACAAAAAACATAAACGATAAACGCAACTGCTGAGAGGAGCAAAACTAATAAATGTCAAAGCCATGCCAGAAAATATTCATAAACAAAACTACCTACAAGCGTAACGGCAGATATGAATGGTCTTAACCAATGTCATAATCAAGGAAGCAAAATATATAAAACTGAACATAACCCTGACATGCACAAAATTACCAAAGTCATAACAAAGGCAACAAAGAAATAAATAGCTAAATACAACGCAACTAGAAAAATAAATGTAGCTAATCAATTAGGAGAAGGCCACATGAGGATTGGTGTGAGGCACTGTACGGACTTCAAAGGCTAGGATCAACATAAATGTGCGATTGAAAAGCATAAAAAAAGTAGGTTTGGATGGTACAGAAGACTATCCGTGGATATCAAAGAGAAGTCTATTGGATACTGTGTCATTTGCTTTAGGCGTTGCTTTCACATCGTGGGTATGAACCATAGCTGTGCTGGATATAGGGTTTGAAACATAAAGCCGTTAGATGCTGGGTATGTAGCACAAGTCTGTTAGATAGACGGTTTCAAACACAGGTCTGTCATTAGTGCGTATGAAAAGTCTTCGTAGTGTTAGATTGTGAGTATGAATCATAAAACGGTAGATAAGGAAGATGAAAAATATGTCAGTTAGACAGAGGGCATAAAATGTTAGTGTTAGTCGGCATGAAACTTAGGTCTTATATAGTTGGTATGAAACGGAAACATAAGCCTGTTAGACATTGGACATTGAACACCACTAAGTTTGATAGTGGGTATAAAACATAAGTCTATATGACTGTGAATATGAAGCATAAGTCTGTTTGATAGTAGATATAAAACATAAGTCTGTCATATAGTGGGTATGAAATGCAAATGTTAGTCGGAATGAAACACAGATGTATTGGATAGTATGTATGAAATATATCTGATAGATCGTGGGTATAAAACAGATGTCTATTAGGCATATTTAACAGGAATTTGTTAGACAGCAGGTATTACACATTTCAAAGCGACTTCCAAGAGATTGCCTGTCGCCAGCTTTGAAGCAACTCAATTCGTTAACCTGGTATTTCATAGCGACTTACAAGAGATTGCCTGTCGCCAGCTTTGAAGCAACTCAATTCGTTAACCTGGTATTTCATAGCGACTTACAAGAGATTGCCTGTCGCCAGCTTTGAAGCAACTCAATTCGTTAACCTGGTATTTCATAGCGACTTACAAGAGATTGCCTGTCGCCAGCTTTGAAGCAACTCAATTCGTTAACCTGGTATTTCATAGCGACTTACAAGAGATTGCCTGTCGCCAGCTTTGAAGCAACTCAATTCGTTAACCTGGTATTTCATAGCGACTTACAAGAGATTGCCTGTCGCCAGCTTTGAAGCAACTAAATTCGTTAACCTGGTATTTCATAGCGACTTACAAGAGATTGCCTGTCGCCAGCTTTGAAGCAACTCAATTCGTTAACCTGTTCTTTATTTCTCCACCGATTCGGATGATAAATATTAGGTATTCACAGATCCTTATGTCTTGACACGACAGCTGCCGGTGCCATTTCTATGTGAAGAATTCTTCTATTTGCATGAAGCAGGCACATATGACTTCAGAAATATTAGGTATTGCTACATGTAACAATTACTGTGTTGTTCTTGGTTGCTACGTTGCAAAACGATCAACATACATACTACATGTTTTAAATGATCCAATACGTGCCAATACTCGCAAACTTAAACTAATCGAATCATATATTATAAAGAAAAAACATTTTATAGGTTTTATGGGCATTTCAAACAGAAGCGAATGTCAACATAACTGTGGATGCTTCCTGATACGTGCCACGGTCACTAACTTAGCGGTAAGTTACGAATACGTCCATAAATTGAGGAAACCAGGTCAGCATTTTCAAGTGGTAGCTTAACAAAGTCTACTTCAATGTGCGCTAAAAAACTTCCAACCTCTTATTAATTTTAAAAGGCTACCAATGAAACTTCACCTGGATATATCCATCAAGTTTTGATCATTTGGCACACAGTTATTTTTTCAACGATACATGTCCTAATACTGCGCCCCTACATAGGAGCTTATAAAAACTCCTACCCGCTTCGGTGGGATGAATCCCCTCATCTAATCTAGAATAATACAGTATTAAAACAGCCCATACTACAGAAACACGTCGAAATCACGCAAAATCGCAGTATGGGGCAAGATGAAGTATCTAATTACATTGCCTATAGCTTATTCAGGGATGTTTTGGACAAACTCCTCAGATAATGTGTATGAACACTTCAGGGACAACCAAGAAATTAAGAAGTCGCTTTGAAGACGAACCATTAAATAAACAGCACGAGACTATTTGAGGATCACAAAGCATACGTGTGAACTGGAATGCAAAGTGGTGTGTTTTAGGAACGGGGCGCCAACGACCATAACAACAAGGTTATAATTCCACAACCATCATCTTAGAACTAGAAAGCACGAGTGGAAAGCTGTTAATAGAGGCAGCGCCCAGACAATACACGGCGAAGGTACTAATGACTACACTTTGGGTACATGCAACACGCTAGTGTGTTCTGAATCACTTAGGTCATTCGATGTCGAAGTCCTCAACATAAGTATGGTAATGGTCAACATAAGTATGGTAATAGTTAATGCCTAAATTATGGAATGGCAGGCAACGACAAGAACTAGTTAGAGATGAGGTTAGATGGACCCTTCAATCTAATCTAGATTAGAGTGACCGGGGTTCCTACCGTTATAGTGATCAAGTGAGAATCGTCTCAAGGTCGACACTAGCGTAGTAATCAGGAAGAAGTGATAACTACTCAATGCCCAACAACAACCCCACACGTGTTCGCGGTAGCTGGATATTTCGCTACGCTACAGACCGACAGACGACAACGTCAAGAATACGCAGTAGACCCAAGGGATGGACCAAGATTGAAAGCGCCAATAAAATGTTCTCCGACACATGTACACATTTTTGCATGTATCAGCCGAGTTTAATTCAAAAAGAAGTAAAGCGTTTACACAAACTCAAGAAATTTCTTTGTAAACACGTGAATGCTTTGGCATTTTATTAATATTCGTCATAGTTGACCACCTGGGAGTGAGGTAGCTCGGCGACGATGTATCTAGAAGGCGTAGTTTGTTGCTGAGCATTGAGGCCGAAAACGAACAGAAGGTTCGTTTTTCGGCCTCAACGCTCACCAAACGATCGATCACCCGTCAAATCATGACAAAAATACACGAGGGAGGAAATTTTCACGGAGAAACGAACGGCTGGTAATGTTCTTGACGCGGTTCAGTTCGCCGCTTTATTTATCGAATATCGCGCTTAAATTAATGAAAATCCCTTAGCAAGTTCTCTTGAAACAAAAACAAAGCCTTAACAGCATATGATAAAATTGTTCAAAAGTGTAACCGCAGGCCTGTAGGCCTTCCTCTACGAGTGGAAATGGTTAATGTCTTTCACAGGTGCGTTTGAGACATCCTATCTTTCAGACGACAGCTTTGCTTCTATTACCCACGGGCTGTTGGCGCATGATCTGCCCTACTACAATTTAAGCTGTATCTAATAAGATGCCTTTCTTTACCATCACCAACTGCTGGTCCAGGCTGTGTGACGTCATCCCGGATGCACCTATAAATTTTTGCTGAAATTTTAGAATAGAGAAGACAGGGTACTCCTTGAAAAAGTTGCGAGGCCGGAAGTGAATGGTGGCAAAATCTCCTGTACGGTTTGTAAAGCTGTTCATGAGCAAAACTAGATGATCTTGAATACGGCGTCGAATTTCAGGCAAATATTTTTTCTGATGCTTCCACTGTCAGAAAATTTAGTTTACGAGCAGCTTGACAAGATTTTGTCAGATGTTGCCAGTAATCACGGTTTGCAAGCTATTAAATAAGGAAGAATCCTATCAGCTCCATTGTAAGGTCTTCGATACAAGCCACCATCTATAAATAACAAGCTACATTCTAATTTTCACGAGAAGACGATCAATACTCGTGCCATGTCACCAAAGACATTAGAATTGAAGAAGAATACTCACGTAACATTGAATCGATTATCAAAATTGAATGCAGGAGCAATGTCGTGGTTGTGGTCAAAGATGGTCTCGAGCAAAACAGTACGACACTGGCTTCAAACATGAAGAAAACATATTTGCGTGAAATTTAACGTTTGCTCTAGGATATGTAACCAATCAAAACTGAAGAATGCGTTTTTTTTTCTACTCCAAACTGTGTGTATTACCAATGTCATTGTGAGCCTACTACTTACACTGAGACGCTAATCGAATATTCTGCTCACACCTCCAGAGCTAAGTCATTACCATTATGAGTCACCTCATACTTCCACAGCGAAGTCAGTACCATTATGAGTCACTTGTACCAATAGAGACGTTACACAGCAATGCACAAAGAGACGCTAGCACAGGAAATATCGAAGAGATGAAATATAATTTAAGACCACAATTTTACTAACTTAGCACCAGAGAAGATTTTATTTGGGCCTCATTTCCCACCAGAATAGAAGGTGGTGGGACTAAAGACAATAAAATACACAACGAGCAGCAAAGGGGTCTGGACTCGTCCCATTTGAAGCATCCTCTGGGAGATAGACCAAAAGTTGTTAACTAATCAATTAATATCTATTGTGATTTACGGTAACATATTATATCTCAAAAACAGCAGCTAAAAAAATAAAACATAGTATCTTGACTACGGATTAGGGATATGTGTGATCACCTATCCGTAGTCCGGATACACCGGGTGGAAGATGCTGGTGATGCTACCCGGCGTTAACCTTCAAAATCATTAAACATGAACTAATAAACTCAATCCGATCGCTATTTAGCCTCAAAGCTCTTGAGGCTAAATAGCAATTGCCACCGACGACTTATCCTACCCACATTATTCTTCAGAAGAAGTGCACACAATTTACTCCCCAAGTTCTGAAAAATCTTGACACAATTTTAACGGGTAAGCAAATAATTACCTTACTTAAAAACAAACTCTTAACTGGTAAGCAAATAATCACCTTATTTTATAACAAACTTTTAACGGGTAAGCAAATAATTACCTTACTTTATAACAAACTTATCACAAAACGTAACCTGGATTTAACCATTATTGCGCGAGAGGTTTCCACATTACAAACTAGTATTAATGAACGTTCATCATCTCCGCCGGCAATATTAGATTGACCAGGCCTTCTAGCGCGCTAGAGTCAGCGTCATTAACGCTCTTAATGGCAAAGTTATGAACGGGTGCTACAGGAATTACTGTAACTGCCAAGGTGTTGAGGCCATTTGGTCCCAGTACTCCTTGGGTGGCAGCAAGACGACTTATCACTCGACCTACACCGCTTTAGAGCCTCAAGGTAACGTGAGCAATGCGACCAATCACCTGCTAAGGATGAAGAAAAAGACAGAAAAACGGGGATCTCATGCGTAAGGATCTCCCTCAGTGTCGGGAATCATAAGCATGCGAACAGCAATGGAAAGAAGCAAAGGGAGAAGAGTTGTAGGGAAAGGTTCCATGAACGCCACGAGAGAAGTAAATACATAGCCGACGTTCCACGACTAATGGGATGGTGGTCACGAGAGATAGAGATAAGTTGATGAAAATGTGAACGAAACCTACGATGTAAATGAAGTAAATGAGAGTCGAATACATTCAGGATGGTAGAGACATGGATGGATGGTGAAGAAGAGGAGACTCTGAAAAAAAATAAGGGTGTTCGCCCCCTCCCCCCCGGTTGGGCCAGCTCAGTGCAGCCCGTGAACCTAACAGATACCTAGGTGGAAGGGGGTTCTCAGCCGACAAGAAAAAAGTCTAACGAATGACCGATCTCTATGAGTCCAAGCTTATCTAGAATTAATCACAACAGCGATGGCAAAGACACTCGTTTCACATACAATTAAAAATTGATTTGTCTGAATTCATCTCCTGAAAGTCGGACAAAGCAGGAGCATGTCTCTAGATAGTATCGAGCCCGACACTGGCTACATACAGAGCAGTATTGTACCATGTACCAGACTAATATTCAAGTAACAACCCAGGGTATGTCATGTATAATTCATTCAGGTGATCAATGAATAAAAGGCTGGAAAAATAATAGGAGTTAACAAACTATGTTGATGACTCATGGAAACGCTTTTTTTACGTGGATGCCGTAGTCAACTATGTTCTTTATTATACTAGGTAGCTCTTTATAGTCAATATAATGTTTGTCGCGGTTTGGGTGGCGCAAATAGCACAGCTTCATATCTGGCACGGAGTGGAGGGGCCTGATTAGAGTGGTGGACATTAGTAGAGGGTGTTAACATACACAGAACATTCTTGGGAGTCGACCGTGTTCAACATAAATCGGCATTGATGACGAGGTTAAATTTAGAGGAAACACTTGACGAGGAACTAATTTGAGATGGATTTTGCAGAAAGGGATGAAAACACTATATTTTCAAGTATGAATTGAATGGAAAATAGATCCAACAAGGACGACTTGAATGGGAACTGGATCCTGCAAGAACGACTTGAAGGACTGGATCCTACAAGAACGACTTGAATGGAAACAAGATCCTACTGGGACGACTTTGATGAGGATTGGATAGTTCAAGGACGATTTGAATAAGAATTTGACCCGTCAATGACGACATGAAAGACAGTTGGATCCTTCACGGACGACTTGAATGTCAACTGGAACCTTCATGGACGACTCGAATGGGAATCGGATCCTTCATGGATGACTTGAATTGGAACTTAATGCTTCAAGGAATACCTGAATGAGAATAGAATCCTTTAAAGAAACTTGAATGGGAACGAAATCCTTTAAGGACGACGATGGGAATCGTATCCTTCGAAGACTACGTGGGAGAGAAAAGCGTCGTTTCAAAGGACGACGTGTAAACGATCATTGCATTTTGCAGCAGTTTTACCACAAATAAGACTCGAAATAAACTATTATGATCAAGGGCATATCTTTGTTTACGCGCACGAGTGCATGAAGGCAGTATGACGAGCGTCTTGACGTCGGCACGACTATCTTGGGGCTAGGGCCTTGCGTTTGTGTCTATGAATTATCTAGCTGTTTACCACTCTGCAATACGTCACTGAAATGCCACAATAAGTTAAGTTACATCAGATACAGACACTAGGCCGAATGCCCCAAAAAGGGGGGGTAGCGAACAGCAAGGCGCTCCTCACACCACGCAAAAAGAAAATTATACATCTTGACGAGGAAAGTGACAGTGCTCATCTGCAAGCAACGGAGTATTAGGAGTGCATGGCAGACTCGATAAAGTGTAACAGGCACTGCCACCCAAGTACCACTATCAGCGAAAGATGGCAGGAAAGAGTCCGTTTACAATTTCAATCAATTCGAACTATATTTTTTTAAGCGGAAATAAACTACACCAGAAGACAGGGTGTGGATTTTGTATATGCTAATTGTTTATTGATGCCAGCCAGCCAGAAGAACAGTTTGGACGCGAAAAATATAAGTCTGAAACACCTAAGTGCACCTGTCTGGTGGCAATTGCTATCCTTCTTGCGGCTGCAAGGGACTGCGAAGCAGGTGAAACCTGTTTGGGGACGGCAAGAGCCTCAGCTGAAAACAATCGGGCCAAGAGTCCAGTTCCGTTGAGAGCACCTTGTGTTGTAATGATGCGCACTAATGAATTATGACGGCGCTCATTCTGCGCCGGTCGCTGAGAGCGCGCCCATTCCTCATGCAGATGAGGAATGAGTGCGGTCCGTTGCGATGCGTAAGACAGCGTTCTGTATTACTTGTAGGGAGTTAATGTGAGTGGGAGCAAGGTCAAAGGACCAGGCTGTGTTAGCGTAGGATATGATGGGTCTGATGAATTGTTTGAATCGAGTTAGTACTGTTTCCTTGGAGTGTTCAAAGAACGTAGTAAGTTCCAGGGTCACGTTCAGTCTACGCTTGGCTTTATTGCTGCTATCGTTTATGTCGTGTTTGAAAGTCATTCCTGTGTCGTACGTTAGTTACTTCTGGGATAATGGTAATAGGATTGTGTAGTATGGGAGTGTTGTCGAGTGTGACACAAGGGTTAATGCAGTGTTCATTCTTGTCTGGTGTTAATAATGTGAGGGATGACTGGCTTGCGGGCACACTCATTGTTAACATATAACCAGACTTCGAGAGAATTCAGGTATTGCTGGAGGGGTTTTACTGTGTGATGATCGTAAGGTCATCTATGTATGAGTTGATGTAGGTAAGTGTTGGGTTGTGTTGGTGTGGGTAGGTCATGCATGCAGGGGTAGAAAACTGAAGGAGACAGGACGGAGCACTGGAGAACACTATATGGGGAAACGACGTGTTCGTGATAGCTTGTTATTGTAAACTTTGTGCTCATCACTGCCAGACAGGAAATTAGCAAGCAACTTCTTGTAGTTTGGATGGATGTGTGTGATGAGTATTTTGTTTATGAGGACGTGTCTTGGAACTGTGTCAAAGGCTTTACTTATGGGCATGTCAATAGTGTATACTAGGGTACGTGGGGCTGGGTTCTTTTGTTCAGGCTTTCGTGGATGGTTTGTACTAAGTTTGTGATCAGTGGGGTCAAGTGCAGGATTTGGGTATTCATTTTGTTTAGGAGCAGTTTCTACAATTTTCACATGATTCGGAGGATATAAATAAGCCTGTTTGTGGCTGGTTCTGTGGGGTCTTTGTTGGGTTTAGGGAAGGGTATGATTTTCGCTCGTTTCCAGGTGAAGGGTATGTGCAGTGTATAATGGAGAGATTAAAGATTTATATGAGAATCCTGACGGCATGTGAAGCTAGGTCTTCAAGATGAATGTATGATATGCAGTCAGAGTCTGTTGGAAGAGTTTTTGGTCTGTCTGATGGCACCTATGATCATAAATGATGTAAATGAATGGTCGATTTCTGGGTCAATCCGATATTTGTTACTGCATGAGAATCTTTTAATTGTCTGGACATTGCGGCAGGTGGCAATTGTTTGCACAGCGTTTGTGAGTACACCTGCTTGTTAGTCTGATGATATGGAGCGAGTGTTGGGACTGCCTCATGTGTGTCGATTTGTTTTTTGTTTTTGTTGCTAAGCTCCTCATCAGTTTCCATAATTTTGATGATGAGTCTCGAAAACGGGTGTTTGCCGGCACATTCCGCCATAGACTCGTGTTCACAAATGTCTGCTTCTATTTAAGAGTTAGGGGTTTGAATTTGCATGATTTTTTCGTCAATGGAGGGGTTCCGCTGCTGAATTTTGCGCTTGATGGTAGGCAAAAAAATTGGATTAAAGCTTCAGACAAACCCGGTCGGTCGGTGCTGTCTGTTTGTATGGTTGTGTACTGTGGTTCAGATAAAGACACTAGGCCGCATCCCCCAGAAAGAGGGGTGATCGACGGCAAGGCGCACCTCACATCCTCATACAACTTAGCCCTTTTGTGCTAAAGGGTCCGGCCGGTAACCCCACAACACACACTACGGGTCACGAGTGCGGTCCGAGGATCCGTTGTCAGCAGCAGGGCCCGACAGTTTTCACTGGTTTACCCTCGCCGCGTCATAATGGCCCCCCCACCCATCCCGACAACGGGATGCCAAGGGCGGGAAAACACATCAGAGCAGCGTCAAAATCAACAATTCACAACCATTCTCCACTCATGCCTGTTCATTGCACGCTCTCTCGCAACTTCACAATTCATGTCTCTCCTTCCTAACGCCTGCTTCACACCATCCACCCACCCAAACTTCGGTCTACCTCTAGGCCTGCGACAACTCGCCTCCGCATTCATCATACTTTTCACCAGTCTCCCTTCATTCATCCTCTCCATGTGCCCGAACCATCTCAGAAAACTTGAATCCACTCTGTCCTCCAACTTTTTCACCGTGTATTGTGGTGAAGATGTGAATTCTGTTAATAGATGAGTGTTGTGATGTCAAAATGGTGTAAAGCGATTCCTATTGACTCTCGTTGTTACGAAAAGTATGTGAGGGTTTATGTGGAGTAAGGATATAAATGTACAACTGAAAACTATCGGGATATGGTCAGAGACCATGTTGACCATCGACAGTTTAGAGCAAGATTGGGAAAGCAGAATGAGACGTAAGGAACAGTCTGTTGTGTGTTTGGACTGGAAGGTTTGCGAGTGGGTGTGTCTGGGTAATTTACTGTGATCAGTGTGTAAAGTTGGTCAATGAGGACATTAGCTCTAGGGTCAGTGTTGAGTGTGGTGAGTCAGGAGTTATCATGTGCGTAAACCATACGTGTGGGATTTGTCTGGAGGTGTGGGTTGGTGAGTATAGGGGGTCCAATGAAGGGCGATACAGGTGTAGAACGAGGAGCCTGTGGTGACGAAGAGCCGCTGGCGGAACCGGGGAGGCCGTCGGACGCATAGAGGAGATGGATGCCGAGCGATGGATTTTGTTTTTCATGAGGACTGAATCAAGGTTGTGGATTGTTCAGAAGTGTTAACAAGTGTTTTGGCAGCAGGTAATGCATGGCCACACATGAAGTATATTTAACCTGTTGTGGACGCCAGAGCACTTGTGTTTTTTTACGTCCATGTCCCACATCAGCATTGAATCGCACCAACGCGACGCAAGTAAGGATGACCGCAGGCGGGACATGAATAATCGTAGGGAGCAGCGTTGGAAGCTATGTCAAAGTGTTTGTTCCCTTCCCTTTCGGAAATATCTGTGAATATGAGTTGCGGCTCTGGTGTCTGATATTTTATCGGTGGGGCAGAGGCCGGGGTCAGCACATAGGCCGCGTCCACGTTGAAGATCTGTGACGATGTTAACAGGGGATTTTTGGCGGAGGTTGAGTTCCAGATGTCACCACCGCAAGCAGGCCATCTTGTGGATGATCCGCTCGACGTTCGTACGTGCCCTCGTTGGACGCAGCTTGAGCCGTAAATCTATTCAATTACAATCTAGTTAAAAAACCAGGCAACGTCGACAGGAGATGATAAAAAATACACTAATCATAAAATAGCTAAAATAGCCCAATGAAACATTGTTAACGGAATATAGTTACAAAATTCCACTTATATTATATGCGTAATATCAAGAATAAAAATTATTTTAATTATTTAAATCACAGTCACATGTCACCGCCCCATACACAGTATTCACAATAGCATAAATAGATATAGACATCCAGGAGTTCCCTCCAAATATGGGTGACAGAGTTAGGCAGTAACAGAGGGGGGAGACGTCCATCTCCCCGCCCCGAAATCGCTATGCCCTTGGGTACGCAATCAACTCTGCAACCACGGCATCAGCATATCTTTAAAAAATCTTCTAGCATCAGGCATGGGCGTTTAGGATCCTGCGGCTAGTCGGACTTCAGTTCGATCCACGCCAGTGTTGAATAGTTAAAACTGCATTTCTAGGCACACACTTCAAGCAAAGTTCCAACACCACAAATGAGTGCCTTTTCTTAGCATGTGCCTACTTTACGTTTGATTAGAAGTCTAAATGTTATTTATCAAAGCAACCCAACTTGAATGTAGGTATATACATATAAAACTTACGAAGGAAAGCTATTATTGAACAGACGCCCAGGGTAGGCGACTAGGGGATCGCAATGGGTCACAGACTATGAATAATCAGGGGTCAAACATCAATTTAGGACTTAATATTTTTCAAACTAATAATTTAGGCATAAAAATGATGGAAAGCGTAATTCCTACTGCAAATGAAGATGGCGTGGAAAGTTTTAGAGAAGATGCTACTAAAAACTTGCTAGCGTGTCGAATTCATTTCATACGATATAAATAACTTGTATTCAACTAAATAAAGGTCTCGTGTATCCAAAAAACACTCGCAACACCTTTTCATAAATTATAAAATCGCCATACTACCTTGACTTTGAAACATTTGAGACTACGGACTCGGACAAAACTTCCTAAACGCTTTCAAAAAATATATTGCATTTCAGGGGAAGAGACTCTGCATTCTAAATTAGATTATGTGCTTTTTTTAAGAGATGAATAAAAAGAAGCTCAATGAGTTATTCATTTAATTAACCTATTTGAAGAAGTTTTAAATTCAAATGGCAAAATAAAATAATTAAATCGTAATACTCAAGAGTTTTCAAATGATGCATCACATTTCATGGTTACTAATTCTTGTTGAAAGTTCCTTCAAAAATAACTCGGTTGATTTAAAGATGAGCAAACTTCAGCATGTTCAACTCTACCTCCTAAACATGTGTCTTCAGGCCACGGCAAAAGAGGTAGCTGGGGAAAATAATGGAACACGAAAATTACCCTAATATACACACAAGGGTCGAGTGTGCTGACGCACTGTGCCAAGACAACATAGTGCATGGTAAACCACTCTGAACTGCTATGGATAAAGTAGTAGTAGTAGTAGTTGCTTCAGTTCCACCGGAGCCTCAACGCGAACTATTGGTAAATGACCTCAATACACACACAAGGGTAGAGTGTGCTGACGCATCGTGCTAAGACAGCCTAGTGCATGGTAAACCACTCTGAACTGCTATGGATAAAGTACTAGTAGTTGCTTCTGTTCCACCGGAGCCTCAACGCGAACTATTGGTAAATAACCTCAATACACACACAAGGGTAGAGCGTGGTGGCGCATCGTGCCAAGACAGCCTAGTGCATGGTAAACCACTATGAACTGCTATGGATCAAGTAGTAGTAGTAGTTGCTTCTGTTCCACCGGAGCCTCAACGCGAACTATTGGTAAATGACCTCAATACACACACAAGGGTAGAGTGTGCTGACGCATTGTGCCAAGACAGCCTAGTGCATGGTAAACCACTCTGAACTGCTATGGATAAAGTAGTAGTAGTTGCTTCTGTTCCACCGAAGCCTCAATGCGAACTATTGGTAAATGACCTCAATACACACACAAGGGTAGAGTGTGCTGACGCATCGTGCCAAGACAGCCTAGTGTATGGCCAACCAACCACTCGGAACTGCTTATGGGCTCATGTCTCCAATCAACCAACAAGGGTCGAGTATGAGGACGCATTGTGCCAAGTCGGCCTAGTGCAACTGCTTATGACAACCACAAATTGAAATAGCCGCTAAAACTACTTTTTGGTCGGTTACGTCAAGGATACGAGTAAAGATTTTACTGACGTGAAATGACAAGAAGGAGTGTTGTTCTGCAACAAACGAAGGTAATGCTCACGTGGTAGGGAAAACATCACGAATACAACTGCTACCTCCTTAACTTCGATGATCGTAGCAGCACGAGTATTATGATAATGCGTTGAAGAGTACCTTAATGTTACACTAATAGCCCTTAATTACCCTGAACATTTAAATGTAAAAAATAATCATTAGCTTAATATTTTGACGTCTTTATAAAATCTGTTCACAAACACTTCATAATAGACGAGCTACCACCTGGAAAGAAATATTGTTACTTGCTCTTCCACGACAACTGTGATTATTGTACGATCAAAGGATGTCAGCAAATCTCAAACAGAATATAACATGAACAAAAACCGGCGAGTCTTGGATACCGGCGACAAAACGCAGGCAATTTCGAAGACCGACGACAAAACGACGGCGAGAATCTCGGGGAACGACCACAAACCGACGCACTCCCACAGACCGACAATATCAATCGATACTCTCAATGTAAAATCGATACTCTCAATGTAATTTTTTCTTGTTTGTATTTCCCCGAACAGACTTTTCAGGCTTGGCTGCCGCGCCTTTTCCAACATGTTTGGAACTGGCTCCTTTCAGGTTAGAACTTGCTGATTTCCCGTTGGAGGAGAATGAGGGTACGATTCCTGACGAAGATGTGCCGCTCTGGATCGTCGACAACGGCGTAGGTCTACAGTGAGTTGTCGAGTTGGTTGAGCAATCCTCTACACCACTGCACTTACTGCTGTCGACGGAGAAGATCTTGTCGTCCAGAACAGACGAAGAGCCTGCATTATTGTCAGTGTTTTGGTGACGATCTGACGTAATATCAATAAAAGTAGGTTTCTGCGTTGATCCTCCTTCGGATTGTAAATCACCAGCTGCTCTCCCGCTTCGATCATTATCAGCAGCACCGCTATCGTCAGATGTTGGTTTGCTGGTGCGTGACGCCCCCTCAGCATTATTCTCCACACAGTCTCCTTTAACACTGCCGTCGCTCCCGCCACAACTTCCAACACCTAATCTCATACCGGCTGTGATGTCACGCCATCCAGCTACACCACTGAGAGCAATCAACGTCACCTTGCCTTTGTCTAGCACCCAAATCAACGGCATGACACAGACTTGTGCTGCACAGAGGAGGTTAGATACTGCAAACGGGTTGTTGTACTCGTTAGGCACGATGCCGTTGATGTTGCTCTCAAAAAAGCTGAACATGGGAAACCAGATTTTGGTACGGAAGGAGTCTCGCTGGTGTAGGGCTCGGTTGTTGGCCAAGGAGTGGTAGTAGAGGAACATGCGCGAGGTGATGTAGAAGGCGATGAAGACATCAATGGAGTAGTGCTCATGAGCAGCCAGCACAAAGAATACGCCGAACATGTTCAGCACCCACGATGATATGTGCACGTAGTACATGCGGCGAGGTGTGTCTGCAAACCGACATTACAATCGTAATTTAATATAAAAACAATGATCGTGTGACAAAAGAGATGAATGAGAAGATCGAATTTTTCATCGAAATAATTCAGGTTTGTTGTCGAACGAAAAGCAGCAGAAAAAAATGAGTAGAATTGAAGTTCAACAATGAATATGAACCATTTTGCTTTACATTTGAACTTAAATTACATAATTTACTTAATAGCTAAGTCGATATATGAACACTATCAAATAGAAGTAATAGATGAGAAGGTATGGCAATTTTTTGCATCAAAAAATAGCTATCGACAAATTTTGTTCTGCTTTTGTATTGAGCAATAAGTTAAGTATGTTTGTATAGATAGATACATATATAACAGTTTCCTTCAATTAGGAAGGTATCAAAGTTAGGCTGGCACAAAGGGGGAGGCGCCCAATTTCCTCGCCCAAGACCGCCGAGTCCGAATGCTAACCCTGTGCCACGGCTTCAAATCTTAAAACCATTGTTCCCATATATAATTCAGTTTCACAATTGCACCCTGAAAGCAACGATTTAGGTCTAAGCAGCCAATAGCGACTCATGCTTGTTAATGGAAGGCATGCATGCAAGCTTGCCGCACGCTTATATTCGTATCATTGATGGCAACAGGCAGTCAATACAGCGACTAGCTAACATAGTCATCGAACTTGGTTATAACGAAGATGAGTCTTTGACAGAATACATTCTCATCCACTCGTAGGAGCCGTATGGTTTTGCATTGCACTTCTGCTTTTGATTCGAATGAGTCTCAAAGAGAAAACATTACTGATACGTTTTCACGAGAGAATCTTGATAACATACATTGAATGTAGTTTTCGACCGATTTAGACCTTTGTTTCTTTTAACCTTACTCAGGAATCTCGAAACTTTCAAGTTCCTCGACTGTCCTCGAGTTTTTAGAAAAAAATAAACTTTTGGTCGCGTGGTGGAGCGTGGCGTCTTGCGCCTGTCGGTCTAAAGGTCTTCCAGGTACCGAGTGGCGCGCTCAGCCGTCTGCCTCATCATTCATTCGTCGCTCTTGCTTCGGACGCAGAGCACTCCCGCCTCACTCGATCCTGACAGATCGACGCACCTTTTTGAAAGGTAAGATTCAGTGCGGGCGGCAAATCTGGGCAGTGGATTAGTGAGCCACAGGTTGGGTCGGCAATTATTGCCCTGCCGTACTGAATTTGCACTCGGAGAGCTGTGTCCCACGACACGACAATTTGTCGAGTAATTACAGAAATTTGTTGAGACAGAAAGTTTGTCATGACAGGAAATCTGTCGATACACCAAATTTGTCTAAACATAAATGTCGAGACTGAAACTTGTTGCAACAGAAATTTGTCAAGACAGAAATCTGTAGACACATAAATTTGGTGAGACAGAAATTTTGTTGAAACAGAAATTTGTCATGACAGATATTTGTAGAGACAGAAATTTGTCAGGACAGAAATTTCTTGAAACAGAAAATTGTCACAACAGAAATTTGATGAGACAAATGGTCGACACACCAAATTTGTGGACACAAAAATTTGTCGACACGTAAATTTTGTTGACATAATCACACAAACTTTGGTCGGATCAAACACTCTCTCAGCAAAATATTGTGTTTTACCCACACTCTCGTATAACTCTCAACCTCCAACTTATACTTCTCTCTCCCTGATTTCAAAACATGCCGGAAACGCTCCCCGCGTCGGGCCAACGAGCCACCCGACAGCAAGACCCATCGGCTTCCCGGTCCACCTGCTTTACGTGTCCATGCGGACCGCATCAGACGAGGGAGCCGCAACATCGCTCATGACATTGCTCCTCCACAAGGTTCCCTAGTCCACATCTCGGATTTGATTTGGTCCTCATTTCCACCAGAGCCTCAACGTGAGTCATAATAGGCTCTCCCGTAGGGCACGACCGTCGTTGATTCAGGTAAGTCCGCACGGCCTCGCGTGCGAAAATGTTCGTTTTGTCATGATGAAGTCAGTACATATATTTATTGTGGCATATTCGCGTACTAGCGCGTACGAGAGAGTAAAGAGTTAATGCGTATCTTCGTACAATGTGTTGTTGTTTATGTGCGTAATGAGGTAGGGGCCACCTCATTTGCACATGTGTTAGAGGTTTAGACAGCTTCGTATAGTCCGGTGTGTTTTCCAAAAGCGATAAGCTTTTTACGGTAGGTTGGGTTCGTGAGTAGGCTTTGTAGGTTGCACGGGGGATCTAGGAACGCTCGTCGGGCTGCCGCCAGTGCGTTGCAATCCATCAGCAAGTGTTTCACGCTTATAGCCACTTGGTGGCAACAGGGGCAAAGTGGCGCGTTTGGTCCTACGTCGACATCCATCAGGTGGTTGTGAGTTATCCACGTGTGTCCCGTGCACAAGCGGTTGATGAACACTTGGTCTTTTCTGTTGGTGAACTTTGTTTCCCATTCTCCGACTGAGGGTTTGACTGAAAGCATTTTTTGTCCACTCTGCTGCCACATTTCATCTCATCGGGATGTTATATAGGAGTTAATGATAGGGAACCAGTCACGGCAATGTACAGATACAGACACTAGGCCGCGTCCCCCAGAAAGGGGGGTGGCCGACGGCAAGGCTCACCTCACACCCTCACACTCACAAAACTTAGCCCTTTGTGCTAAAGGGTCCGGCCGGTAGCCCCTCAACTTACACTCTGGGTCCCAAATGCACCGAGGAACTGTCGTCAGCAGCAGGGCCCGACAGTTTTCACTGGTTTACCCCCGCCGCGTCATAATGGCCGGGCCCCCCCCCACCCACGACCATCCCGACAGCGGGAT
>SDVV010004388.1:0-20248 GCA_016164225.1 Gammarus roeselii
TATATAATGTGTGTGTGTATGTGCGTTTCATAATATGCGTGTAACTAAGCACAGTGAGGTTCTGCCGTATGTTGGGTTAGGATCATTCGAGAGAGTCTTGGCCGTGCACTCCTACTCCTCATGCCTCAATCTGTCCAGTATAAAATCTTGTACATACAATTGAATTATTAGTGTTCAAGTGTTTAGGTTTGGGTCTTCCGACATCTTCCAATTATACTACCCTCTCTGTTTCATTACCTCTGTACGAAAAGCTACACTTCTTCCGTTCTCTGGAAACTGTTGTTTTTGCGCTTTATTTGTCCATGCACCACTGGACGAGTCCTTCGTAAACAGTATGAAGAGACCAAGCTGCATGGACGGTGAGCTGGTATGGTTCCTGCTGCCACGGCTTGCATTGACTGCTGCACTATCAAGAAAGAATCACATCGTAATCGATTTGTGTAACATGTTAAAATATTCTATGTCATATTGATATAGTTACCTTGTTGCTGCAGGGTCTCCTCTCACTTTCCATTAATTACAAGGAGACTTGGCTAATTGACCTGTTTCTTGAGCATCTGCCGGTCATGCCAGCACATGTTCGTAGTTATTATAGTGGTTGGCAAGTGGCTTGTATAATCTTGCTGAATAATTTGTCACTTCTTCAGTGTTAATGATATTTTTGGTGTGTACTTTTGATCACGCCAGTAGTTGTGCTCTGCGTGGAAATAGAACCAACTGAGCACGTGCCTCGAAACGCGAGGCGTCGTCTAAAAAGGGTGTGTTGGAGCTTGCTCCCAGTTTTATTACGGTATATTTTATGCATCTCCAACTGTGTTTTGAACGGAATATATGTTAACTTGAAGAAGACTAGTGGTGTTTCAAATATGTGTTGTGAGTGCCGGCAACAGAAGGAAATTTAAATGGACGCGTTCAACTCAGTCACTGCAGGCAACGCGTTTTCCAGGCCGCCTTTCTACGGTAACCGTATCTTCAGGTTAAAGGACATCAATATCCAAATAAACCTGATTCAATTAATCGTCGCCAAGCAACACATGAATACCACGCAAAAAGAGTTAACACATACTTTCTAATATTCAAGTAAACGTGACCGAATCCTGACCAGCCGTGGACAGTTCCCTACTGTTTCCCTCAGCTGACTCTCTACCATCCACCTCCAGCATTCCACGTCCCGCCTAGACTTTTAAACTCTAGTGCAAGACAAACGCACACACATTAGGACCTCTATGCGTTAAAAATTAATAAACAGCACGAGGGGCGTCTGATACAGATATATATCGTGAAGTGTTTTTCTTTGGTAAATAATTTTTTGAACTAATTTGCTTACAAGACACTTATCTTATTTTATTCAGTTCTGTTCAATATCTGGTTTCAAATTAGAACATACAGTGCAATATCGGACAGATTTCACAGTTTGGGTTCAACCTAGAACGTACAGGGCAAATTTGGATGGACCTGCACAGAGCGTGCCATAACTGAAACACATATTAGTTATATAACTGAAACTGAGGAGCATTTGAAGATAAACGAAGGGGCAGGAATATTTATCCCACCTCAAAGCAATCTATCAACAACCTGACTGTTATCAAGTAAGCTGAAAATAAATATGAATAAAACTAAATGGTGACAGTGTGTGAACATCGTCAGTCGTGATCTTCCGAGTGTCTCCTTGTCGCCTGTTTGTGTTGTTCGTATGTACGTGCTCTCAGGGAACGTCTCCCTCGACGAAGTTCCAGCCCGCGTTCACTTCAGCTTTATTTTTGCTACCATTATTTGTGGAGGAGATTCTGCATTCCACGACGTCGATCTATATGAACTCTCTGATGAAATACGAGCGTCAGCTGAAAAATCACAATTGCAGCCAAACAACTACGTAAGATTGATAATATTGTAAAAGCCTCAACTCGCGCTCGAGAACTTTACACAAGAACGCCAGAACGGAATGACGCACCCTCGACCCCTTCTGAGTCATCCTAAGTGAAGACACAGGATACCCTGAATCACTGCCCTCTCTCACTGCATGGCCCTTTAAAACAGACAGAGGATTTACACCGCTCAGGCAAAAGATTTTTTCGAGACATCGTTAGCGACAGGATGTGAAAGTCAACTCTTATGATATATTATCGTCATTATTGACATTTTATTCAAAGCCATCCAACAACCTGCTGCACAATTCTCCACTGAAGTCATGTTTTTCCACATGGAATAAATGAATAGGCTCAAATTCACGGCTGATCAGAACTATAGAACTTACGTGCTGAAATTAAACTTGAATCAGTGTACGTGAGCGATTCTGTCAAAGTTAGAACAACCAGAATCTATAGAATTTTTCGTGTCTGTTATTTCCCCAATTCCACCAAAATAGAAGAGCAACAATAAGTTGACCATAGTTAACGTTTTTCGGTGACTTCGGCATCACTCATATAGAAGAGAGCTTTCATGACTTGAATACTAAGAGCAACTGTTCAAGGCAACTAAGATTGGTACGTCATGGTCATAACGATAACAAACACTCACACGAAGCTCCAACATGGCTCTGCTGGTCCGGCCATCTGAATCTCATTCCTCTCACTCACACAGAAGTGTGCCGTCAGAATTGGGCATACACATTTCACACATATCCAGGTCCCACCAAACCTCATGATATCACAACGCTCTAAGCAGTGTCACGGAAGTGCTTCAAACAGCATCAGCGGAGCTTTCCAACCAGTGTCAGCGGAGCGTTTCCTACCAGTGTCACCAGAATGCCCCTAACAGCGTCACCAGAGAGCATTAGCAGCATCATCAGACACTAGTCAGTGTCGACAGAACGCTCCTAACAGCGCCACCTGAGCATTCCAATCAGCATTGTTATTCACTTAACATAACGGCTTGTATATATTTATGTATAGTCGCTGTTTTCAGCGACTACGGGCCCTGGGTCAGATAGCAAACCGCACACCACTGAGACATTCCTGTACCCCCAGGCTAGAGCGGCGAGACGCCCCAAATTGTGAAAGTTTCACTGTTATTTGTTTCTATGTAACTGTACGCATTAAGGACTGAAGTATAGTTGACAATTTTTTATGTAGGTAGTACTAGTAACAAGCTATTATACTGTAAGTGTAAGATGATTTTCGTTATATTAAATGACTCCGCCGTGTTGATATCTACTGATACCTAGCTTTAAATCTATACGTTATGTGTAATTCCTCAGATAGCCCCCGGATTAGGTTACTTGTACGAGAACCTTCGTAAGTGTATGCCATTTGTGCCTGTCCAACAAGTAGAGAGGTCAGCATTGTTGTGCCTGCTATAGGATTACATGAAAGCCATGTGTTCATTCTAAAACGGCTAAAATAACTTAGGTGCCAATGGGACACAAGTAAACCAGGGACACGCCCTTAAGCTGTTAGCAAACGGTAGAGCTGTTCTCATTAGACAATTCCAATCTCAGACATTAACGCAAGGCGCCTCCCCTTTTTGTAAGATTTTGAGTGATTGGTAATAGTTAGCCAGGGGCAGAACGGACAACACCAGGCGAATGAATACCAGCGGCCACCGCAGAAGGACCTAACGATGAGTATTGGTGTAGGATCTTTGATCCTTTCAGAGTAAAGTATGTTAGGATTTCACTGACCCGTTGATTAAAGTACCGTAGCAATTGTGAGTGTTTTATTGTGTATCAGACCTTGAAATATTTCATTAAGAGGTTAATTGATATAAATTCATAACAGCATCACCTCACCTGAGCGCTTCGAGCAGCATCATCAGAGCGCTCCTAGCACCGTCGCCTCAGCGTTCCCAGCAGGGTCATCCGAGCGCTTGAAGCATTCTCGTGCGCCCATGGTGGAACCATGCTCAAGCCCTGCTCTGACAAGCAGTGGGGTCGCGCAGCGCCTCCATTTTAAGTTTACGCTACGACAAATCTTTTAATGTTTTTCTCTGCTAGCATGCGACTCAATTTATGAATTGCAGGTGATTGCTCCGAGAATAATGATATAATATAGTTCTCGATCATGTGACTTAAAAATCTCATTTTATCAGGTGTGACATCTGTAATATTTCCTAATTGAGTGTAGCAGAAAGCTAACATCATCATATTAGTTTAACTAACTAGCATTATTATTTTCGAAAATATCAAGGAGGGTTATATTGTTTGAATCTATGTTATACACGTCTGAACAGATTACTTTTTGAGCTTTCAGCCTTCATTCGTGTTTCGCTCAAGATTATTTTGTGTTGAATTTTCATAGGTAGAATATAATTAACTTTTTTTCATTATTTCCCGACAACCGTCGGGAAAATTATCTATATTTCCGCTTCCGTTTTGAGCCATACCGTATCTGAAACATCGAAGTTGTGTGCGGCCCCGACTAATGTGTACACATGTGCGCGCCTCTCACCATCCCGCGGTCATGAGTAGCTGATGCTGCTCTCTACCCCGCTCTCTTTTCCACTGCCTCTCCTCCCGTGTTAAGTTTAGCACTCGTTCCGGCTCCTCTAGTTAATTGCACAGCAGTATAAGCATGTCGACTCTATGGACTGCAAATTCACAATCAGGCACTTCATACACTAAGAGAGATCATTATATCGTTTCTGCCTATGTCTCATCAACCTGCGCCAATGGGAGGCTCTGAGGAACATATTGTAAAGTGAAGGACAATTCAAAAATTTCCAGTCAAGATAAATGGTTATGAGAGTAATTCTTTCCGAATTTTTAAGTTCACGCTATGACAAATCTCTTTTTGGCCAGTCAACATTTATTTATAAAATTTAGCGAAAATATTACTCCCTCTTGTCTGAATTATTTCTAAATATTAACAAAGTTTTGGATCGGTTGAACAAATTGTTATAACCTAAAACCTAATTCCTTGGTGCGATTTTCTTCTACTGATAAAATAATATCTTGTACCTGCATTTTCTGAATAACTTTGTATCAAACAGCTTTGAATAGGCTTAGTCAGCATTTATCAAAATTACTAGCAAATTATTTGTCTCTGTCTCTTCCTGAATTTATTATTTTTCTTATTACGAAGAGTTTGTAATGTTGGCATGCAATTAAAAGCAAGTAGGAATAGGGCGGTAAAATCGATTGAACTAAGATTGAAATGTTTATGAACGATTGAACAAAGATTGAAATGTGTTTGAACGATAAGCAACATCCACACACGATCCTGCACAATATGAGGTCACGGGTCCTCTTCTTAACGCAGAGCCCTTAAATGATAAGCTAATAAGACGCTCTCTAAACTTCTTCAACAACAAATTCTCTAAGTAGTCCACTTCACTGATATTTAATCTTGAATTAAATACATGTCGCCCCACAACCACTCTGCCAACTGAAGCAAATCCTGCTGCATGTGTTATAGTGGAACATGCAAAAAATGCGCATGTGTCAAAAATAACAGAGACTGCATATCATGCAAAAGCCAAAAATGCACCAGAACCAGCAAGCCTATAAACATGGAGCTGCCGCACTGCCCACACACTCTGGTGGCCAGCGCATGTCCCCCAAAACGCGATAAGGAGAAGCCTACCCTCTCCCACAGGGTAGCTCATTCGGTGACAGATACTCACCCAACGCTGATGAACTCTACCTCTCTCACCTCATGTACTTCTGAAACTGAGTTCATGACTCATTTATTCCTCCTATACAGAGCCTTTAATCGTCACCTCAACAAAAAAATCCGCAACAGCAAAGCCGGCTCACTGTGAAGCATCAGGCACCAGCACCGGGTCAACAGAAATATCAAGACCCCTAAGACAATACTCGTTAGTGATATCCTCATGAGAAATGTGCTAACGTCCGACCTTTCAGATAGATGCACTTTTGAAAAGACAAATATTAACGATTATGGTGCTCTGTCTAAAATCATTGAAAGCGCGAATCCAATCAAAAATTAAATTATTATGCTCACGGATTTCGTCGATAATGAAGTAGTAGTCAAGATAACCAACGCAATTTTAGCGAAAAACCTAAATGCTAAGATGTACACGGCAGAACCCCTCAATTCGAAAACAATGGAACCGAGGTGCCGTTTCATGAGTATGCCACTCCTTGAGGCTCAGAGTTATCCCAACAGGCAAGCTAAGAGACGAATTCACTGGTGCCCCCGACGAACGTTTGTTTCATTCGGAGAATGCTAGTCTAAACAATAGTGGAATTATCAAATTCTTGAACACGGTAACACGTTACGTTCCTCAGAGGGTTGAGGTATTGCCATCCCTATACTATAACAATGTCAGAATCAAGCAATAATTACTCTTGTCACCTCCCTTCCTCTACTTCCCTCCATCATATGGCGATCATTTCGTATCATCACCTTATCACACGTCAGCAGAGGACATCTACTCGCAGACAACGCACATCCTAGCGCCCTCTCGTCACCCCCAAACTAAAATTCGAACTGAAAATATCCAATCAGTGACTCCTTATCATCCCCACATAATTATCTCTCATGCAACGCCTTTTCAATGCGGTCGCAGAAATAGCGTCCTTCTCCACTCGACATCACCCACACAAATTCGTCTAACTATGCTTGCATCTTAGCTCAATATCTCCCCCTCCCTTTCGCTGCTATTCCCTTACCTCAGCCTAAACTCCGACTCTACCTATTCCACTAATCCCTCCCATATATTATCCCCCTCCTCATATTCTTTCCTCGAGCTCCCACATTCGTTACCATTCCCTACCCTCAAGCCAAACTCCAACATTACCTATCACACCAATCCCTACCATATGCTACCCCCCTCCACCCGTTCTTTCCTCTAGCTCCCACTTTCGCTACCATTCCCTAACCTCAGCCCGAACTCCAACTCTACCTATACCGCTAATCCTTCTCATATATTACCCCCCTCCACCCATTCCTTCCTCTAGCACGGTTCAGCTATCCTTGGCCATGCCTCTCCTCAATCACGGATCTAAATTTCTTTCCATTGGTTCTGTTCGGTCTCCCCTGCTCCAACCCACCCTCAATAACCAAAAACAGAACCGGAAGCAAGGATATCCCAAACATACGAACAAAACTAGTCGAGAATTAGCAACCAGATTCTTAGATAACGTCAGTAAGAGTGTTACTGAAGAGTACATTAAAAATCTAAATGAGGTTTGCGTTGCTGACACAAGAAACAATAAACCGAATGAACTAATGCCAATGCAGGTGACGGAAAACTTGCAACAATTCCCCAGGAACACCAACATCGACACCATTCTCAATGATTTAAGAGTAAAGAGACTATCAACACTAGCAGACGGACATTGATTCACGCGGTGAAAGGATCCTTAGTAAAACAAAGAAGACTTAACGATGAAAACATCTTAGAGGTGATAAAATCTAAAGCAATGGAGGAATTCTTCAATTACAAAGAATATTACGAAGCCTTCACTGAGTATATAAAAAATGATAGGTTCCTCTCCAAGATATAAAAGTATTTAGAAAACAGAGAGTACAATAGCAGTTTTGGCGATCAAGTCCCCGCAATTCTCAGCAACGCACTCAAAATACAATTCACAATCTTGGATGAAACAAACCCGGAAAACGTAATGAAAACTGCAATCAATCCAACCAACCTTAAGAGTGATGAAGCTGCTCAATATTTAATATTTGTAGCCAAGAAAGAGGACCACTACAGTAGTTTTGCAACAACCCACCCTCTGAAGCCACATTTCGAACAACAAAATATTGCAGCGAAGCGAAACAAACATGTGGAAACATATCTACAGTGTTCCAATAGGTATTCTCCTTTGCAATATGACAATGATACATCCATATTCGATAAAAAGTGCCTCTACAATTATCCCAAAGTGACCTCAACTGTCCTGTAAGTAAAACGAAACAAATGACTAAAGGCACAAACTGTTCAAGCTTGGAGCAGCAACCACCCCTCAGCAACCACGTCTGTAAATACCCATCAGAACCTGAACAATGTCGTGATCAAACATAAACGTTAGAAGCTTAAGAAAAAAGATGGATCACATCAAAATGATGATGAAGGAGGACTCAATTGACATTCTATGTCTGACTGAAACCTGGCTGGAATCTGACATTAGCACTACCTTCATCGAGATTGACGGCTTCAATGTTTATAGAAAAGATAGAGAAAGGAAAGGAGGTGGAACTGTGATTTAAGTGAGAGAAGATCATACCTCTTCTCAAGTAATGCTTAATGACAGCAATGAAGTTGATGACCTTTGGGTGAACATTCAGGTACGAAAAAACAGATCGTCTGTGGTTGGTTCTCTTTACAGACCAACCAAAGCAAGTGTTGTCTTTTCAATACATCAAAGAAAGAGTTCGAGAAGCTATCCGCTTAGAAAAGACGCAGTACATTTTGGAAGATTTCAATGATCAATTGAAATTGAAATCAAACAATATAAAGACGATTTTGGACAGGCTCGGGCTGCATCAGATCATGAAAAGTGCAACAAGAATTATTCCCAAATCCCAAACTGTATTGGATCTGCTCATAAGTAACAATCCATCTGCAATTGTTACCACAAACGTGAAGCCCAATTCTTTCTCGGACCGTAATGAAACAAACTGCACCATCAACATCATAAAAGAGAAGAAACACGCATGCACAATAACCTGTTGTACAAAATGAAATTACACCGCGGATAATTTCAGAGCACAACTAGTGGCAAACGTCGAGATTATAAAACCGATACATAGCACAAATAACGTCACTGAGCAAGCCCAATTACTCACAGACTATCTTCTCACATGTCTGAACGCTGTGGCGCCAACGGAAACTAAAACAATGAAAAGTGTGCCGGTTAAATGGATTACAGATGAATAGCAAAACGAAATTGCACTTAGAAAATATCTCAAACGCAGAGCAAATCGAAGCATCACTTGGTTACAGTTATTTTGCATTCAAAATAGGAGAGTAAAACGAGAAGTCAGGAGGGCAAAAATTAAATACCATCATGAGGAACTAGATCAGTGCAAAAACAATCAAAAAGAGACGTGGGATGTGCTGAAAAGAATTGTTCCTTAGAAAAAAAATCACTTTGCCTACTTACCCGTATACTCAAGCAACTTCAGAGAAGTTCAACAACTACTTCGCTAGAGTTGGGAAACAGGTTTTTGAAGAGGTAACCCAAGAAGCTTATTAAGGATTACAGATCGACGCAACAGACACATGGAGTCCAAAAGCTTCCGATGGAGACAGCGATCAAGAAGCAAACGTCAAATGGAAACCAAAGCAAGTATCGCAACACGAAGTAAAACGAGCTGTATTTGCCTTGAGGAACACAAATTCTACAGGAAAGATGGTTGACCCCTACAATATCTGAAAGACAGCCTAATAGTTACCTTGCGATATACCCGCATAGTTATTAACACCTCCATAGCTAGTGAAACTTTTCCAGAGATCTGGAAGCATGCTATCATAAAAGCAATTCATAAATTTGGGGACAAGAATGAACCATCCAACTTGAGACCGATCAGTCTTCGGCCTGTCCTATCTAAGATTCTAGACAAGGTAATATCTATCTAATTAATTGATTACCTCGAATCAAACAAGCTGTTCAATGACTGCCAGTATGCTTATCGGCGAAAATTGTCGACAGAAGACGCACTTATGAGCATCACTGAAGGTCTGTACAAGAACTATGATGAGGGGCAGATATCTCTGCTGGTATTGTTAGACTTATCGAAAGCATTCGACAGTGTAAGCCATACAGTTATTTATTGATAAGCTCCGCAACATCGGAATAGACCCTACTTGGTTCAAAAGTTATCTGATGAATCGACAACAACAGGTTAAACTCGATAACGAAACTATGTCAAATTCGGTCACAGTTGTTTTTCGGATCTCTCAAGGTTCGATACTTGGCCCTTTGTTGTTCTTGTTTTTTTTAATGACATTGACTATAAATTATCGGAAAATCAAGCGAAAATGGTAATGTACGCCAATGATGTTCAAATATTGATTTCCTGAAAACCGTCAGATCTGAATGCACCGAAAGACGACGCTGAGACAGCCGTAACTAATCTGAAATCTTGGTATGATAAAAACGGACTCAATCTCAATTCTGAAAAAACAAAATTCATCTTGTTCGGCTCGAACTCAAAAAGAAAAGCAGTTCCAATGAACTTCTTAATCAAAATAGGCAAATCTGACATTCCTGTTGGAGATTAAGCTATAAGTCTGGGAGTATGGTTTGATCCCGATCTTTCATTCAAACACCATGTAACTACTCAGTGTTCCAAGTTGAGTGGAACACTTCTGTTCATAAACTCCGCCAAAAAAAATCTGATTTCAAATCAAGATTACGGATTGTCCATGCTTAAATATTTTTTTCACATTAACTACTGTCTTACAATTTTTGGGAAATGCACCAAAACTAAATTAGAGAAAGTGCAACGTTGTATAAACTTTGTGGCAAGAATAACACGCGATGGTAACCACAGAAAACGAGACCACGTGAGTCTTCTCCTCGAAAAATTACAGTGGCTCAATATCGACAACAAACTGGCACTCTATGAGTCGATCAGAATTCATAAAGATCTAGAAAAACATCCACCCGGCAGCTAAAGGCACATATATTCTCGAGGGGAAAAGAACAATCGATTCACAAGAAATAATGATACTCGGCACGTTGAACACAGGAAAACAGAAACTGCCTGTCGAGCTTTTTCGATCACTGGACGTTTTTACTCTGACGATACATACATTTTCTATGTTGCTATCGATCACAATTGTATTTGCCAATTACCAAAAGTGTTAACTAGCGTTTTGTCTATTTCCATGTTTCAAATGCTTCGATTTTTTTTAGCATAATTAATATACGAGCTCAGTCTTTTCGAGGAACGATAGGCAGCTTCTAAATATGAAAAAAATCAACTCGATATGAATATAATCCATTGAATTATTTCTAACAATTACCGTACCATTTTTGATGATACAATAATTGCTTATAAGCTAATATTTTCTTTTGTCTCCTTTAACCAAAGTATATTTATACGAATTGTGTACTCCAGCATTGTATTATTCTGATTGCCATCATTGAATCATTTCTCAGCGGTCTTGAAGTGTGTATATTCAGTGGTTTGGTATGTGTTTTATGTACAACTTTTTTGGTATAACTTATTTCGCCTATTCACCCCCTTCATTATTAATACAATGGTTTAGACCCATCTTTACAATATGTTAGCGCTTTTCGATTTCCCAACCCTATATTTTATTCATATTTTCTGTATAATTCATGTCGTCCATCCACATCTTTGTCATCGTACAATAATGTAGACTACTCATTACAATATGTTAGCATATCTTGATGTCCCAACCCTATGTTCTCGGGACTCCAACCACATGCATGCGAGTTTTCCCTCCCAATGTACTTGTTATTTTCCTCACCCATGTATTTTGTTATTTATCCACCCCAAGTAATTTCTTATTTTTCCACCCCGCGTGTCACTGATTTTCCCAACGCTGTGAAGTCAGAATTATTTTGTCAAAATAGACATTTTCTGTATGCGCACAGATGATACTATTGTAAATAATATTTCGCTCCGTTTAATCCAAACGGGCGGCCCCTAGAGATGAGCTGTGACGAATTCAAATTGAACTCTCGTTTTCGTAAATTCAAATAACGTAGTTCATAATGAAGTTTCATGTCTAATGTTTAAATAAGAACTTAATAATTACATAAAAATTGAAAACCCATTGCCAGACGATAGAAATAAATGATTTAATAATAATAATTATTATTATGATGGCGGCTAGCAATTGGTATTGGCTACATCCTCTGTTTGGTCCCTCATCCCCAATACTGCCAAGAACAAGGGAATGATTATAGGTTATCAAGTGCAGGCATGAAAGAGAATGATAATTTATGTATGCATTTTTTGACCGATTGCTGGAAAAACTTTCGTGTAATTACGTGTTTACCGGCAGCTATTTATATTTAGAAAGCTTGATCTGAAATAAGTATCTGATTGTTCCATCTATTCGTGAAATGAAGTATTTGAATCCGAATTCATCGGTTGTATACTTGTGTCTATGAATTTGCCGTTTCTTCTCGATTGCAACGTGAGTTTTTGGTTATTGTTTCCAGTTTAGGTGGTAATTTTCCTTCATATATATCAGCCAGCTTCTTTCTATTTAGTATTACTACTTCATATAACTTTTTAAGCTATGGCCAATATGAGTATTCCCTCTGTTTTATTACGACCATTGGCAGGTTTTTGGCTTGGTGGAGACAATAATAAAGAGTTGAGGAGTCATTTGTTACGCTGACAATCAATTGATGGTTTGGTACAGACGACCAACTAAAGGCGTGCTCATGTGTGGGAAGAACTTTTGATGCCAGCTGCACTTACGTACTGGCATTCATAGATGTAGCTGATTCTGTCTGTAAGGTGCGTAAGTTCCGGGCTTTGTTTTTGTGGCCCATTGTGCTCGCTACTGTTCTGTTGTATGCCAGCCTCACGGTGTGTAGGGGCTTCCTTGTCGGATAACCTCGACGATTCTCACGCCCCGCCCTTTGTGTACTGTGTGAGGGCTTTTTAGCGTCACGTGTTATAGTTACCTGCAGTGGCTGTGATGACTATAGCTAGGTACTTCATGCTATACCATGGAAGATAGATACACTCAATGCCGTCACGAGGCTTCTTGTAGCGTTACCTCACGCGACCCGTATAGAGTCAAGGGTTAGTTACGAGGAGCTGAGGTATGTCCCGTAGGTTCTATAACAGAGGAAAAGAGGTATTTTGAAATATTTCTCCACTGCCACGGAAGTTAAGCTATATTGCCACTCCTGAACCAAGTGATTTATTCTGATTGTATTGTGAGTGGGGATGTGTCCCTGGTGGGACAGACACGTTTCCTACCAGCTGAAACCGTTCACTGGTTAGGTTCCACTTCACCACGCGTGAACGGGATTAGCATTCTTTTTGTCATTCATACTCGTTTCGTGTGCTGAGGAAAATGACCCACATTTACCTGGATTAGCCTGAAACGCTAAAACATGTTCTGAAACCGGCAATCAAAATGCTGAAACATTGCGCACCGGAGTGTGAATTAATACGAAACTTATTTAATGACTAACCGGGCTGAGAAATTTGTGTGAAGTTTTAATGATTTCGCAATTAATTTTACAGCTGCTTTCCACCGTAGTATGTTAAACTTCCAGCAAACCCTTATTGAGTGTGAGTTATTAAGTAATGAAGATGTTAATTGTGGATGAATTTTCTCTTTCTATAATACCGTTGCCATTATTCTATGCCGTCAAGCCTTTGTTTAATCGAGCCAGTCTTCCCCTTAGCAACTTGTCCACTCCTTCACCAACAAAACATTCGAGGCGTCCCGTGGTTAGGCCATTCTTCCTGTTGTTACGAGACGTGGTAAAAGCTTGCACACTTCGAGTGGATAAGTGTCCTCGGCTGCTTTTAGTTTGCGACGTGATGTGCTAAAGGCTTAATTAAAATGTCTCCACTCTCACACGACCAGCCATCAGACCTTATCATAAGTTTGGTTGGTGCGCGCGGGCCCTCTATATTTTCTCACGGAAGGGAGACGGTTCTTCTTGCTCATCGTGTCGCTAGGTTTGGAATTAAATTAACTTTCGAAGCATTTAGTCGACATTCAGCTTGGTTTGTAGTTTGATGGCTTTGACACAAGGGTGGGATTGCCATAATTTAATTATTTGTCGATTTCAACTCTAAATGATATTGCATGGTCGACAATGCAAAAACATCCTTATCACAATGCGGGTGTCCCGGAAAGAGTATGTTATCACCATCATGTGGGCGAGTTATGGGAATTATATGTTATTACCATCACGTATGAGAGTTGATTCCTAATAGCCCTGCATTTTTTAAACGTGTTGGTTCTTCGAAAAGACATGTCATCGTCCAGATGCATGTTGGAAAGTCTGCTCCTGTCTCGGTCATCTGTTTAAATCTATTGTTTGTTGGATCATGCACCATAGTGCGTAAAAGCACCAGTGATGAATTATAAACGGGGAACCAATTCCGCAGCATCACAGTGCGGGAAGCACAAGTTGAATTATAGACAGGGAACCAATTCCGCAGCATCACAGTGCGGAAAGCACTATTGATGAATTATAAACGGGGAAACCATTGCTCTCGTGTATTGGTTTGAGGGAAATGTTTTCAAGTCACTTTTTCCGTTATATTCTTTAACATGAATTGTAAATAAACTTCTGAACACGCTTCTACTTGTTTCAGCATTGTACATATGGATGAATGATAGCCCCTCCCACCCGCTCTCCCGACTGACTTTCACTGCCTCTGTGTAATTTGTGTTCTCATACCTGCACACACTGCCGGTGTTTGTACTTCTTGCCGCTGGTTCTTCCTTCGTGAGCTGTAGTAAGTATTTAACTGGCCACTTACATAGATTAACTTTCCCTCTTCAATCGCCCCACCGCCTCCTCTTTCTCCGTGAGCCGTCTTGTGCTCCCAGCTGGCTACTTAATTAACAACATGGACTTTCGCCCTCTAATTGTGATTACCTGTCTCTACCTGAGGGAGCTCTAACGGCAGGGCCGTCCCGTCACTCTTCTCCTCCGTCAGGGTACCTGTTACAACTTATTCATATTTATATTGCCTCCGAAGATGCCGAGCCTCAAGAAGATGATCGTTGTTCCGGGCGACTGGTTCGGGCGGTGCTTTCTTTTTTGAGGCTCATATGAATATTATGAGACCTATTGATGCTCCTTGTGGAACCCTTGCTCTAAATAGCGTTACACACACGTTCTCTTTGTGTAGTCACAAGCAACTTATTCACAGCCTTTGGAACCACAGGTACAGTCACCAGAAAGAGTTCGCGACCCGAAAAATCTTTAGTAGTGTTGGGGATGAGGTCGTAAACTCGAGTTTTCCCCTTTTTTTTAAACTACTTCACAACCGTAACCCAAGGCTCCTCTATTCATTTATTTAATTTACCTAATTGAATAATCATGTCACAATAAATTTATTGTGTAAATTAACGTATACACGTGTCTGCGACTCTCACCTCCCCTCGCTGTAACTCCGTATATTTGTGTCCTCACCCCAGCGGGGTGACCTATTGTTAACAACACAGGTCCGTTGTTGTTCTGCAGAATGATGTGTTGGATATATCATTCGGAAGTGTTTCAGGTGCTGGTTCCAAGAAAGTGCATGTTTATCCGTCCATTGTGACGCACCCGCAGAAAGGGCCAAGACTTCAGTCAATATCCGTCCATTGTAACGCACCCGCAGAAAGGGCCAAGACTTCAGTCAATATCCGTCCATTGTAACGCACCCGCAGAAAGGGCAAAGACTTCAGTCAATATCCGTCCATTGTAACGCACCCGCAGAAAGGGCCAAGACTTCAGTCAATATCCGTCCATTGTAACGCACCCGCAGAAAGGGCCTAAACTTCAGTCTATATCCGTCCATTGTAACGCTCTCGCAGAAAGGGCCAAGACTTCCGTAAATATCCGTCCATTGTAACGCTCTCGCAGAAAAGGCTAAGACTTCCGTAAATATTCGTCCATTGTAACGCTCTCGCAGAAAGAGCCAAGACTTCCGTCAATATCCGTTCATCGCAACGCTCCCGCAGAAAGGGCCAAGATTTCCGTCAATATCCGTTCATTGTAACGCTCCCGCAGAAAGGGCCAAGACTTCCGTCAATATCCGTTCATTGTAACGCTCCCGCAGAAGGGGCCAAGGCTTCCGTCAATATCCATTCATTGTAACGCTCCCGCAGAAAAAGCCAAGACTTGTCAAGTTGTGAAGCAAACACGACAAGCAATACATCATTTGAAAGCCCCTCTGGAGTATTGCAGTCTTGAACGACGAATGTCAAAAAATCACAATTCAAAAAAAAATCGCAAAATCTTCAATTAAGAAATGATCATGCCAACCAATAAATCATTAAAATATTCTGGAAGAGTGCTGCTATCATATGATTTTTTTAAGAAATTCAAATTTTGAAAGTTGTGAGAGGTCCAAATCTTTCCAAAAGCGATTGTTAGACGATTTTGTATTGACGCTTGCATTGTTCCTCTGTATAAGAGCAAAGGAAATAAAAGTGAATGCTGCAACTTAAGACCTATCAGTGTGATTTGTGTTGTGCGAGAGAGAGTTAATTAAAAAGATTACAGACTTGATTCCTGACGCAATTGGCGAGGAACAGTGTTTACAAGAATAAGGCCACAACAACAGGTCATTTGTCCCAAACTAGGTTATCTTATGATAGTGTGTCTGCGTAATTTTTGTAATAAAAGATCGGGAAAGCGAATGGTTGTAGTAGGAAATACCATTTAACGATGATACTCGAAACAACTCAAATCAGCACATGAAGAGAAAGCCACAGAACCACGATGTTGATTTGGGGTAGTCTCGGTTTCATTCCTCTTTAAACCAATGGTGACCGGTGTCATTGCTAGTGCCTTTAGGAGTAGTAGAGGGTGTGCCGATCCGATGTTTGCGGTAAGTCATCTGATCCGATGTTTGCGGTAAGTCATCTGATCCGATGTTTGCCGTAAGTCATCTGATCCAATGTTTGCGGTAAGTCATCTGATCCAATGTTTGCGGTAAGTCATCTGATCCAATGTTTGCGGTAAGTCATCTGATCCAATGTTTGCGGTAAGTCATCTGATCCGATGTTTGCGGTAACTCATCTGATCCGATGTTTGCGGTAACTCATCTGATCCGATGTTTGCGGTAAGTCATCTGATCCAATGTTTGCGGTAGGTTGCAAAGGAAAAGATGTGTTCCGTTCAAGGAGTATTTATATTAGGATTTACAATTTATTTGAGTTTAACGACATGTTGACAAAATAACAAGAATATCAGAATACACAGATGATACGTACCATGTCTTCGTCAGCGTGAGCTGTTCTGAAGACAACAATTCCTACTTAGATGAATTTAATATCAACTTACAATTAGGGTTGAGGAGTGAGGACCAACCGATGGACATTGTTGGAAGACATCCTTTACTCTCCACTTTTCCCTGGTGGATTTGGAAAAGGCCTAGGACAGGGTCAACAGGGAAACGCTGTCAAGGTTATTGCGTTTGTATGCATGCAGTGGGCGTATAACTAATACAATCTGTTCAGAGTTTCTAAGTGTGCAGCAGAGCGTGTATCAGAGTGGGGAGAGAGGTGAGGGATTAGTTCACCGTGAAAGCGGGTCTAAGACAAGGCTGCGTTATGTCTCCTTGGCTGTTCAATATCTACATGGGTGGAGTGGCCAAGCTATTGGAAGCACAAGGGTGAAGTTGGCAGTTGAGTCAGGTACTGTTTACTGATGATACGGCACTTGTGACGGATTCGGAGGAGAAGCTGTGTATGCTAGTGTCGAAGTTTGGCAGAGTGTGTGTTAGAGAAGGAAGCTTCGAGTTGACGTGGGGGGTAATGTAAAGGAATAAGATGCTCAACAAATGTTGATGCGAGCCAAATTAGAATCCTTCTAAATAGAAAGATATTGCAGGAAGTTTAGCAGCGTTTTAAATATTTGCGCTCCCATGCGGAGAAGACTGAACTAGTGCAAACTGAGTTGAAGTTACACGTGAAGGGGTGTGTGTGAAGTGTTGGGTACTGGAGGGTGCACCACTGGAAGGATGAGCTGTAGCACGTTGGGAATGGAAACTAAAATAGGGTTGTATGAGGGGTAGTTGTCCCAACTGCGCTCTACGGAGCTGAGACTTGGGGGGGGGGGGGGTTAGAGCAGAAGAAAGAAGAAAGTTTAATGTTCCCGAGAATTAGTGTTCGAGCAGCATGACTGGAGTGACACTGACGGACAGGATCAATAACAACGTTGTTTGAAATAGTACGGGTATGGTGAAGAAGTTGGACGAGAGTAGATTCGCGTGTTCTGAGAAGGTTTGAGCACATGGTGAGGATTGCTGAAGGGAAATTATTGAAAAGAGTGAAGGCGTAGGTGAGTGGACGTAGGGCTTGAGCTAGACCGAAGTTTGGATAGATGGTGTGAAGCAGGCGTTAGGAAGGATCGACATAAGTGTGGGGGAAGCGAGAGCGCGTGCAATGGATAGGCGTGAGTGGAGAAAGATGATTTTTGGACGTTGCCTTGATGTGTTCCCTCGCCCTATGCATCTCGCGGATAAACGGGATGATACAGTCAACTTTACAATCGCTGATCTCACTCTCCCTTGTCATTGGCTGCTCTGTCTGTCAGTACAACACAACTTGTTTCCAAAGTGTTAAAATTAAACTATACACAGTACAACACAACTTGCTTATGGAACTATACATCACTGCCCTATTATGCTTGTACACTAGCTATAGACTCGCCCACCGGCTGGAGGTGTGTTGCCACGTTAGGTATGTGTGAATAATCCGACGCTTTCTTCGGAAGTTTTAGTAATGGAACCTTCTAAATTAGCATCAATGAATTCTGTGAACAGATCACTCCGAGGTTTTCCGTGTAGCGGATCATGATGAAAGACATGACACTCCGCTGCGGCGAACGATGTATAATCGAGCGTTGATCGTGGTTGGTGTTTGTGGGGTTATGAGTTACGGGCTTCGACTCCGAAGGAAGTTTCATTATTTAGTGGTCAATTAGGTGTGTAAATGGTACTTGATGCCTCTCAGAATACACATGTCTGAAGTTCGTTGAATTATTTCCAGTGTGCAGGAAGAGTATACTTCTCCGCATAATGCCTAAACAGAGTCTTGTGCTTGGGATGTGAGAAACCCCCCTTCTCCCTTTCAACTTTCTCATCAAAGTTCTCAGGCCGTCAAGTGTGTAGCCTCGGTGGTGGACCTTGCTTTCTGATGACACATCACTTCTCCAGAAACGCGTATCATTGCGTCCATCCAATCCCCGTAGAGGCTCCTCATCAAGCCAGCTGGTGCTTCCCTCGGGGGCGATGAATTGCATTTCCACACCCAATTTTCCTTCTCGCTGTGAGTCCCATGTGTATGCATACCTACTTACTTTTTATCCATCTAGTCAAGGTAATCCTCCCGTGTGTACTCTGCCTTCCATTCCCACCCACTTCCTCCTCTCTCCCAGGTGTGCTCATCTGCCTATTACACCCATCTCAATTGTGTCCATCTCGCGCGGTGTTTCCCGACTACTAAGGGCTCATCGTTGCTGACACACCCCAGTCTTCAGTGCCGCCATGACGTAAGCCGCCGTGGCACTCATTACTGCCTGGCCCTCGTTAGTCGGGACAGTGTAAGCCGTCACGCCTACAGCTCACCTCGTGTCTAACATGCTGTAATGGCCGGATGGATGGTCGCGACTCACAGAGTGTCTCTATGTGTGGTGTTGGTGATATCCTCTCTCGTTGATTAATTGCCTCATATTTGTTGTTTTTGATCCTTAAGCTCTTGTATATTAACCACGGACAATTAACGTTCTGTGACTCTATTTACAAGGTTGCTCTATAACTGAAGCCTATTCCTCTTACCCTAATATCCGTCATCTGTGACTCTATTTACAAGGTTGCTCTATAACTGAAGCCTATTCCTCTTACCCTAATAACCGTCATCTGTGACTCTATTTACAAGGTTGCTCTATAACTGAAGCCTATTCCTCTTACCCTAATAACCGTCATCTGTGACTCTATTTACAAGGTTGCTCTATAACTGAAGCCTATTCCTCTTACCCTAATAACCGTAACAAAGAATCGCGTCTGAGCTCCAGCGGAGTGGATCTCTTGCTATAATATAATCCTCACCCTACACGTACTTACCTGGTCATCACGAATCGCCCTACACTGAGGTAATTTTTTCGTGACTATCACGTCCTTGTTTTGTGACCCTGACTTCTACATGTATTCTTAAGTACTCACACCACAAAGCAATTGACTTCTTTACTCTAGCAGTTGCTCAGACTGCCATCCAATGCTGGCCCCGGAAGCAAGGCACACTGCGGGGTGTGCGCTCGCAAGTCGAGGGCAGGCGAGCAGCGTTGCCCTCTTCTAGCCGGACTGTGTCCACAAGCACTTTACATAAGTATGTAGTGTGATGACTGGGCTGGCCTGTGACCGCAAGTACTTTACATAAGTATGTAGTGTGATGACTGGGCTGGCCTGTGACCGCAAGTACTTTACATAAGTATGTAGTGTGATGACTGGGCTGGCCTGTGACCGCAAGTACTTGACATAAGTATGTAGTGCCATGACTGGGCTGGCCTGTGACCGCAAGTACTTTACATAAGTATGCAGTGTGATGACTGGGCTGGCCTGTGACCGCAAGTACTTTACATAAGTATGTAGTGTGATGACTGGGCTGGCCTGTGACCGCAAGTACTTTATATAAGTATGTAGTGTGATGACTGGGCTGGCCTGTG
>SDVV010004389.1:0-20248 GCA_016164225.1 Gammarus roeselii
AAGTGCATGCTTTTAGTTTTAGAAGGCGAGAATCGGAATCCGTTTAGGGAAGCCCAGTTCCCGACTAGGTTTAGGCACTTCTGGAGTTCATGTTGGATTGTTATGAGGCTGGGGTGTCTGTAGCTTATTTGTAGGTCGTCCACGTATAGCGATGAGAGCAGTCTTCCGTCTCTGGGAAGAATGTCGGCTAACTGATCGATTTTGAGGATAAAGAGAGTGACACTGAGGACGCTTCCCTGGGGAACGCCCATTTCTTGCGGATATGATGGAGACTGAGTGTCGCCAACCTTGACCCTGAAGATGCGATTTTGTAGAAATTGGTGGATGAAAAGTGGTAGCCGACCTCTCAAGCCTTTACGGTGGAGATCCTTCATGATCCCGTATTTCCACGTAGTGTCGTATGCTTTTTCAACGTCGAAAAATATGGAAACCACATGTTCTCTTCGGACGAAGGCATGTCTAATTTCTGATTCTAATCGTACGAGGTGGTCCTGTGGAGTGGCGCTTACGGCCACCGCACTGGATGTTGTTAAGGCCTGCATGCATTTCAAAGCAGTCGACTAGGTGTGAGTTTATCTTTCTTTCCATAGTCTTACATAGGACGCTAGTTAGGGCAATGGGACGACAGCTATGTGGCTCGCTGTGACATTTTCCGGGTTTGGGTATCGGGATGATTACGGATTCCCGCAATTGGTTGTGAAAGAATTAATTTTAATACAACGGAACACATTTAGTAGGTGCTAGGGAGCGTTGTCAGGAAGGTGTTTGATCATGTTGATGTGCACTCGGTCCGGCCCGGGTGAGGTTTCACGAGTGTGGTCAATTGTATATTGTAGTTCATGGATGGAGGAAGGTTTGTTGTTGAATTCTTCATTTGTGGAAGTGAGTTCGATGTGCTCACTTTCTCTTAGGATCTTTTCCTGTTGGAAAAAAGCCGTTTAATTTGTTAATCGCGATATCTGGCTGAAAGTCTGAGCTTGTTTGTCCGCGATGTCCGCGTATGAAGAATAGAGTGTCTCCGTCCAATAATATGTGGATAGGTCGATCGGGGCGACCTTGGATACGTCTGATTTTTTCCCACACTTGGGAAAGAGGGGTGTTTCGATTGATTGTATCAACTAATTGGGTTTAACTTTCTTGCTTCTTCTCCACGCTAAGTTTGCGGAACACGGCAGTTTCTCTTTTCCAGGCTATTCGGTTCCTGGGGGGCCGTGCGCGGCGAAAGGCCTCGCACATCCTGTCACGCCGATCCTTTGCTTCTTGTACCTCCGGGCACCACCAAGGTTTTGGGAAAAAGGTGAGGGTAAGTATTGGGGAATGCATGCGGTAGCTGCACTTAGGAATTTTTAGTATAGATGAATGGTAAGTTCGTGCTCTGAAATGTCCTCCGGAAGGCCCTCCACATCGTCCCATGCGACATGTGTCGAGTATTCCTCCCAGCTGGCGTTCCGGTAGTTGAATCGAAGTTCTTGTGCGTCAGGATTGTTTGGTCGGTTAGTAAAGAGCGACATGATCACTGGGTTGTGATCACTGTCATGTGTTGAAGGCAGGACTCCCCAAACAAGTTGGGGAGTTGAAGTAGGGGGAACAGACTGATAATTCGATGGCGGTTTCACTTTCGAGGGTGATCCGTGTGGGTTGTTCGTCGTTGAGAATGACCAAGTTGTGAGTGTCTATAGTGTTGGTCATTATCACTCCTCTAGGGTCTGTTCTCACGCATCCCCACACTTCGATTATATTCACGTCCAGCTTCTCGAGAAGCGTTCATTTGTGTCATTGACCACGACTTGAGTCAGGTCGATGAGGAAGTTCTGAGGGGTTCGTCGTTCTTTCTTGCAGACTGGTTTGAGTGCGACACTCCGATTGGGCCGTCAGCCCCTCTCCGATAGGGCTCGGTCTTGCCCATTGTTTGATCCCCAGCTTCTATCCGGGGTTCTGGGTGACTGAAGGTGGGCCTTCTCTGCATACAAACTTGAATGTATAAGCATAACTAGAAACTTTCTGAAAATTAACCAAAACATATTCTTACAACTAGACTTGAAGATAGATATTTTTGGTGTATTTTTCATCAACTTTTTTTTTATACAGATTTTTTTTGAAGCCTTTAGTTAATTTTTGAATTGGTTTCGATTCTAAATGGAAAACCATGATGTCAGTGGGGGCTCACCTCTTTGTGCACCAAGGGGGGAGGATGTAACCATGAACTGAAAGGGGGATGACGGTGGAGGGATATTTCAACTCAAAACATATTTTACACAAAGGGACAGTTGAAATTTGGTGGTTAACGAGGACGCCGCGGGAAGGCGGGTGAGCCTGGGTTACCCCCCAGGGGGTAACCCTCCTAGGTGCGGTACCTATTTTGCTCCAAAGAGATGGTGTTCGATCTCTCCAAGTCAAAAACTTCAACCTTTACAAGACGATATTCGGTCTCGGAGCGATGTTCGCTGAGAGCGGTGACCGGCTCTTATATTGATACAGCAAAAAAACTTAAATTCTATACCCTGGAAACTTGGAAGACTTTGGAGTTTAGACGCGAAGACTAGTGTGCAATGTCAATTTTTCGGTTTGTTGTCCGTCATTGGTTACGATATTGCCTCTGCGCAAAGCTGTTAGTTGTTACCGAGGATGCCACCGGAACAAATTATTCCTAGTATACCAAAGAATAATTCGTTTCGAGATGCGACTTGCTCTCTTTCTGACGAGATTGTGTTAGATCTCTAAGCGCAATGATGTTGGGTTGCTGTGTTGAAAATTTCTAAGAGATGGTGTTGGATCAATTGCGAGCCGGTTAGCTTCAACATTGAAAATACCGCTCATGATCCTCTAGTACTCCTGACAGGTGGCTTTGGCAGTAACATGCAGATGCGAATGACACAGCACGAACAAATCGTATCCTCACTGGTAGGGATCAGGTCAGCAACGCTGTGACCCACCATCCAGCAAAGAACCTTCATAAATGCCGAGAAAAATGAGTTCAATACTAATACAGATACAGACACTAGGCCGTATACCCCAGAAAGGGGGTGGCCGACAGCAAGGCGCACCTCACACCCTCATACGCTCACACTCACAAAATTTAGCCCCTTTGAGCTAGATTAGAGTGTCAAGACTTTCTAGTGCACTGGAGTCAATGTTCTTCTGGCACCGAATGTCAAACCAGCAGCCAGCGCTGCATCAAGTCATCGACAAATCATCGGTAGTCTCCGGGACTGTTTCGACTCACGGCATGCTTAGGTCACTACTGTTTATAGGGTAAGGGAGAGGTCACAAATGTGTCCTACTCAAAGTGAGCAAAGGAAACGGTGATCCACTGGAAAAGAGAAGTCTATTGGTAAGTAAGATCAAGTATAATCAATTCACAACAGATCAGATTTCAGCTAAGAGGCTGGTTTCTCGAAGGTAGCCGAGAAGAGGTTCCGCACTGAATTGACTCTGAGGGAACTCGGTAAGCATTAGTCGGAGTGTATTTGGAAGGTCCAGGAATCGGCTCGTGGGGAAGTATGTGCGTCAACATTCCGTCCATGTGGGGCACTCAGCTAAGACATGGGCTATTGTAAGAGGGACTAGACAGTCCATGCCGTATAGGGGTGGCGACGCTTCCATTAGGTGTCTGTGCGTCAGTCTTCCAAGTCCAATTCTCAATCGGCATTGAGTTACCTCAGTCCGTCGAGATCGGTTGCTTGAAGAAACCCAGGGTGTGATGCTTTATCTAAAATTCTAGATAAACTAACTTGACTGATTTCAGATTATTTATTGAAACAGCATTAAGCCAGACTAGCATTTTCCTCACTCGAGTAACAGCTTGCAATGAGAGACGTTGATAAAGTTTATTTTGCTCACAAACTTTTTCTTTGGGGGTGGGGGGGGGCAGCAACTGTCTCTAAGCAAAAAAATACCTCATCTGCACCAGAGACCGAAACTGATTCAGGTGTGTCAGAAGAGCACTTACCTGCACCACAGACTGTAACTGATTCAAGTGTGCCAGAAGAACGCTTACCTGCACCAGAGACTGGAACTGATTCAAGTGTGCCAGGAAAGCACTTACCTGCACCACAGACTGTAACTGATTCAAGTGTGCCAGAAGAGCGCTTACCTGCACCAGAGACTGGAATTGAATCATGTATTTTCTACGTGCATTAACAATCCTAACTGTGCTCTCTCCAGCAAAGTAGGCATCATCGATAATTTTGTTGTTGGCAGTAGCATACGGTATCCACTTGTGATAGTTTGCATCAAAACATTTCCAAACTCGCTTGTGTTTCTGGAAAAGAGAAAAGCAATTTGTCAAGAACTTTCCAAATACTCGGGACATTTAAATTTATATCAAAATGGCAAAAAAATAACGTAAGGAGAAATGCACGAACTTCAAAGCAGATGAGTTACCTTAAGAAGAGCCATCCTCTTTCTGGCGGCCAAAAATATCTTCTCGTAAAGGTCAATGAAGAGCATTGCCGGAGCTATCCACTTGGGCGTGCAATATGTTACACCGGTTTCGTTTCTGTCTTTGTTCATTGTTGATGCAATCTTGTCCGCCACTGGAGATTCGTTTGGGGTGAGGTTAAGTGGCATAAGCAACATGGATACCGAAGTGGAAGAGCTCGTTGGCTTTTCAGCCGCAGTCGAGTCACCTGCACCAACTCCGGCCACACCAGCTGTGTTTGGAGAGTTACTGTTGGCACAGTTGCCCCCAGAAATCGGTCTTGGGAAGTTGCTCATAGCAGCTTCAGTATCACACAGGAGTACGGACAGATTCGATATGAGCGTCTCGCAGTCTATCTGCTGAGTGCAACTGTCCCGCACTTCTTCCAGTAGCAGAGTGATGAGGTGCAAGCGGATGGCAAACTTGTTTGCTAGCTCGGAGGCCCAAAGGTTTTTAACGTCCTCAGCACTTTGAGCGGTTGCTGCAATTTGTTGCAGTTTCAGACTCTGAGAGTTTATTTCGGCCACGAGAGTGTTGAGCATACCATGCAGCCACGTGGAGCCGTTACGCTTACAGCAGGTGGTCAAGAGGTCACACACCTTGTAAACAATCTGACCTTGGCAATCCAGCTGACGCAGGCAACCATCCAGAATGTTATTTGTGAACTCGTCAATCCTCTCTTTTTCGAGGGGCGTGTCATTCAGTTTGGGAGGCGGAAGTCTTGAAAAACTATTTCTGAACAATCTACCATTTGACGTGCTTGGGATTGACATTTGTGCGGTGTCAACAATTGCAGAGGCTGAGTTTGAATCTGGATGTCCAGCAGAAGAGGACCTTCCTAAGATAGGTGGTGGTGGTGGTGCTGATGCAGCAGCAGCAGCGGATGTAGTTGTAACAACAACGATTGTACTGCTACTGGTAGGGTTATCGGTTGACACAGTGGTGGTGGTAGTGCTGCTAGTAGTAGACTCTTCTGCAGATGTGGGGATTGTATTAGTATCCACAGTTGTTGCTGGCTCAGACGTGGACGAGGCATTCACTGTGGATCCACCAGCACCACTTGCATCTACAGAGGGCACTTGACCAGTCAGCTCATCGGATCCATCAGCGGCAGGGCCAACACCTAACGAGGAGGAGGACGCAGCAGCAGCAAGATCCTCGTTAGCAGCAGGTGTTACATCAGTAAACAAGGACATGGCAATAGCCTGCATCATCTGAGCGTCCTCCGAGAGGTCCATGTCTCCAGCGTCACCGTCACCACCGAGCATGCCCAGCCCAAGGTGATCGTTAGCTGGGCTCATCAGCAAGAACTCTGTGGCTTGCTCAACACTATTTGTCTGAGCAATGGCCTGCAGGCACCTCTGTTCAGGGAAGCCCATGTCCATAAGCGCCTGCAAGTACTGCCTGTTCACGGGAATCTCCAGCTCATCATCGTTTTCGTCCTCATCATTGACGTCTTGCGATGGTGGAGCGGCTCCACCTGCTGCTGCTGCTGCTGCTGCTGCAACAGCAGCAGTAGCAGCAACAGCAGCGTCACCAGCAAGCACCGCATTAGAGGAGCTACTGGCATCAGCTGATGCATCCACCGGCGCAAGCGGGTAGTTAGAACTGGAGTTAGGGTCTGACGGCGAGGTGCCAGCAGCAGGAGCAGCGACCATGTTGTTGCCAGACGACGGTGGTGGCGCGGAAAAGGCGGCCGGGTGTTGGGCCGACGAGACGAGAGCATTGCTCGTGGGAGCAGCAGCCACCATCACAGAGCTTGGGCCGAGACCAAAATTGAAATTGGTAGCCGAGTTACCAACTGAAGCGTTGTTTACAGGAGAGGGTTGTTTCTCTTTGGTTAATTTTTCTTGAATGATTGTTTCTGCCTTAAGAATTGAACACAAAATACTCAGCACTATTTCAGTGATTGAGAGGCTGAAGTTGGTAACAGGTGACTTGTCCCAGATCTTGAGTACAGCTTCAAATGCCACCTAAGCGAAAGAAAAAGAAGTCGGAGATTAAAATGCCACCTAAGCGGAAGGAAAAGAAGTCATGAGATGATATTTTCAGCAGCAGCAATAATCACGAAACTTCGTCAGCCTGCATTGTATGCAATTTCTTTTCAATAAAACAACTATGTAAATTGGTTGTGTAACTTCAAGGACATTTATAAACCCAATCAACTATCTACTTATAATACTGAAAAAATGAGTGGCCGACCTTTTGTGTGTGAATAAGAAACTGCAGCGGGCCAAAGTTCAGGGAGCCCACAGGATAAGTCTTAGCAGGAAGGGCATGTGGCGACTCAAGCATGTTTTTGGGGTTCACAAGACGCTCCAAGAGGCCACACCAGTTTTCCAGATACTCCAAGACTGTTTCGCCAACGTCGTCCGCCTCAGCTTTGTCCGTAACGCTCTTGCCACCAAAATGGTCCTCAGATTTATCCAAAGCCCATTCAAACGTCTTGAAGAATGCTGGAGGAGTCAGAAGTGGCATCATTAATCGAGAGTGTGATAAAATACATGGAAAATTGAATTACAGAACGAAGTTAATAGGGCATACCATATGTGAATGATTTACTAAATAAATTGCGAGCAGCCGAGCATGAGTCAGAGTGGGAAGCGAGGTGAGTGATAGGTTCACAGTGAAAGTGGGTCTGAGACGAGGCTGCGTGATGTCTCGTTGGCTGTTCAATCTCTATATGGATGGAGTGGTCAGGGAGGTGAACGCGAGTGTGCTGGGTAGTGACTTGGAGCTGTTGGAAGCGAATGGGCGGAGTTGGCAGTTGAGTCAGTTGCTGTTTGCGGATGACACGGCGGTGGTGGCGGATTCAGAAGAGAAGCTATGTAGGCTAGTGTCTGAGTTTGGTTGAGTGTGTGAGAGGAGGAGCCTTTGAGTGAACGTGGGTGAAAGTAATGTTATGAGATACTCGAGGACTGCCGTTGCGAGCAGAATTAGTGTCCTCCTAAGTAGAGTTGTTGGAAGAAGTTCAGTGTACTAAGTATCTGGGCTCCCATGTGCAGAAGACTGGACAAGTGGGAACTGAGGTGATAAGATCAGAGTGACGAGGCTATCTAGCGCACTGGAACCATCGTCCTTCTGGCGCCGAATGTCAAACCAGCAAATAGTGCTGCATCATGTTAGTCTTTGCTTTAATTCTTCATTTAATGTTCGAGTTAGGTTAACTACTGCGCAAAGTCAAAGTCCTTTACGCGGCGGAGGTCTAAGGTATGTACGGGTGCCACAGGAGGTACAGGAACTCCTAAGGTGCTGAGGCCATTTGGTCTCAGCACTCTCCGGATGGCAGTAAGGAGGAATAACACACAACCTACCCTGCTTCAGAGCCCCAAGGATCCGCAGTAGTCCTTAAGGTGCCGGGCTACACGCTCCAACACCTGCTGAGGGGGAAGATGAAGAAGAGACAGAAAACGGGGATCTGATGCATGAGATCTACACTAGGTGAAGGAAATTTTACGCATGAGAACAGCAAGAATGTAAAAAAGAAGAAGGATTAGTCGTAGCAACAGGTTGCATGAAAGAAACAGCGCAACTTGGCTGTTATTTGCCAATCGAAAGGAGAATAGTTAGAACTGGTATGTGTATGTTTGAGTGTGTGTGTGTCTGTGAGCGCGTGCGTGTGCATGCTTGTGTTTGTGTGCAACGACTATTGGGAGAGTTGTTGAGAAGGAGTCTAAGACAAGTTAAAGGAAATTTAAACTAAACGTAAGATGCAAATGAGGTAAATAAAAGGCAAGCAAATCAGGATGGGGAGAAAAGGAGATAGTGAAGGGTGAAAAAGAGGAGTCTGAAGGGAAATAAGGGTGTTCACCTCCCCGGTTGAGCCGTGACTCCGTGCGGCCCGTAAACCTAACAGATGCCTGGGGGGGGGGACTGAGGTGAAATCGCGAGTGAAGGAGGGGTGTCAAGTGTTGGGTGCACTAAAGAGCGTAATGAGCTGCAGAACGTTGGGGATGGAAGCAAAGGGTGTCGTTGTCCCAACTGTGCTGTACGGAGCTGAGACTTGGGTGAGAGCAGAGGAGAGATGAAGGTTGAATGTTTTCGAGATAAATGTTTGAGGAGCATGGATGGAGTGTCGCTGAGAGACAGGTTCACTAACGACGTGGTTCGAATCAAAACATGGATGGTAAAGAAGTTAGAGGACAGAGTTTATTCGCGTGTTCTGAGATGGTTCGGGCACATGGTGAGGATGGATGAAGGGAGATAGGTGAAAAGGGTCTTGAAGGTAGAGGCGAGTGGACGTAGGCCTAGAGGAAGACCGAAGTTTGAGGTGATGGATGGTGTGAAGCAGGCATTAGGAACGCGAGACCTGAGTGTGGAGGTAGCGAGAGAGCGTGCACTGGATAGGCGTGAGTGAAGAATGAGTGTGAACGGATGCGTTTGGCGCTGCCCTGATGAGCTTTCACGCCCATGGCCCATCGTTGAGAGACGGGTTGGTCGTGGGCGGGGGGAGGCTGGTCATCATGAAGTGGCAAGGGTAAACCAGTCACACTGTCGGGCCCTGCTGCCGACACTGACCTCGAACCGCACTCATGACTCGGAGGGTGTGTTGCGGGGTTCTCGACCGGACCCTTTGGCGCAAAAGGGCTAAAGTGTGCTAGTGTGAGTGTATGAGAGCGTGAGGTGCGCCTTACCGTCGGCCACCCTCCTTGCTGCGGGATTTCGGCCTAGTATATGTATCTGTATAAAATTCCATCAACGCACAAACAATGCGGTAACATAGCGCTAGCCTCATAATCTATAGTTGAAAAGTGCGCATACCGTTGAGTCCATGGCAGTTGAAGAAGTAATGCATCATGAGGTGGTAGGGCATCTTCTTATCATCAAACAGCATGGGATTGGTGAAGCGGAGCGAGCAGATCATAAAAGTAAAGTGCAGCTTGGTGAGGTGAGGCGGCTGAGCCACAACCTTGACACAGCTCCCGACGGGCACGGTCTCCTCCAAGCCTGGTAGACCGGGACGGCTCCTGACGCCCTCGAGCCTGGCAAGCAGCTCGTCCAGGATACCCATGCGGCTAGAGGGCAGCAAAGGCTGTTGAGTGGTGGACACAGCCTGCTGGCAGAGAGGAACCACAATTGGATGACGCTCAGATATGAGACTACTGTACAAGAGGGTAATCAATTGGCGATAACAACTTGCAAGCAAGATAAACATTTAAAATTTACGTGCACGCACATGAATGTAATGAAGCTGGTTGATGAAACTATGGAGAGAAACGAGAGCTAAGTAATACATACAAAGATTATGATTTAAATTGAGCAACAATACTCCTGATAAGAACGTGGGAAAGAAACAGCTGGAAACAGGATTGTTGGTCATCAACAGGTTTTACAGTCCTAGAAACGTATTGGTACGCATAATTCAATTACTCTTCGAGCATAGCGTTTAGGGTTTTGCTCAGCTACGTAGCAGCGTTGTCCTTTCATTTTGGGACGAAGAAACGGCGACCCTTAAAGTAATCATAACTTCTAACCACCTACCATTCTGTAATCGAGTGTTCCCTCAACATGTAAGCACGCCATGTCGTAAGCACGATCCTAAAATCCCCGTCGATCCGTACCTGTGCTGCGGGTGCTGCCCAGTCAAGCAGAGAGTGCAGCAGCCGGGCCAGAGACTCGGCCACGGTGCGTCCTGCCTGGCTGGGGGCGGTGGGAGTGGGAGGAAGGTTTTGGCCTCGGCGTTGACGAAGAGGAGAACCCACGCACAACTGACGGGACAAGAGGGCGCTCATTGCAGTTGCTACTCATGTTACACGATTCGTGAGAACACAATTACTAATAAAAACGATAATTTCCTGTAAACAAGAGGTCCTGTGTGGCAGGAAAGGCGCTGAGATTGGATCAAATAAGACGTTGTTTGAATTAGAAAGGATATGATGAGGAAGTTAGAGGACAGAAGGTTCACGTACTCTGAGATGATTTGGGCACATCAACATGTTGTAGCTGAAAAAGGCGATTGGTGGAAAGAGTGATGGAAGCGGCACTGTGAGTGGACGTAGGGCAGGCGTTAAGAGAAGAGTCGTAAGTGTGGAGACAGCAAGAGAGCGTGCAATGGATAGGCGTCAGTGCTGTCCCGCTCTAGGCGTCTCGGTGAGAAACGGGATGGTCGTGAGTGGGGAGGGCCCGGTTACTAGGTTGCAGCATGGATAGAGCAGTAAACGCTGTCGGGCCCTGCGCTGGTGCTACTGTTCTCGTACCTTACTCCTGACCCGAAATGTGTTGCAGGGTCTCCTGGCCGGACACTTTAACGTTAAAGGATTAGATCTATTTAAGTGAGTGTATGAGATTTGGTCAAGTGTTTGTATTTGTAGGAGGCTGTCTTTATATTTAAAGCCGTACAAAACATTTGAACCGAGTATGCTGAAGATGTATGAAAAGTTAGGACTATTCAAATTTGCTTGCTCTTTTTTTGGTGTCTGCCGTCAGTATGTACTAGCCAGTTTTTTCTCTTCCACCTACCAAGGTGACAACAAACAACCTATATTTGATTATTGTGACTGATCTCTATTGCGATCGAGTCAATGTCCTCCTAGCACCGAACGTCATATCAACCATTAGTGATGCAATAAGTTAGCCTTAATATCCGAATTTGCAACAATAACCACAAGAGGTCCTGACTCTCAAAGGTAGGGCTCACCTTGACTAGGAGCGTGAAAAGTTCAGCAAGGCTCTTGCCTAGCCGTGACGCCGAGGAGAGCAGCTGCTTGGTCAGCTTGAGGTACTGCTCGGGCGACAGGTCAGTGGTTGGGGTGGCATCCAAAGTCACAGACTCGATCTTGGACTCTGATGTCGAGGACGTGGGAAGTGGGACCGATCCTCCTGAAGAAGCGACAGTAGCAACGCTTTCCACTTCCATCTCCACGACCTCTACACCTCCGGCGGAGGTTTTCTGAAATTAATCAAACGCAATTCATTGAGCATACATTGAGTTGTAGTTCGCAAAAATTTCTGCACCGAAAGTAAACACGAGTAGCAATAGCATCACTGTTCTTCAGTTATGATCATAGCGACACAAGCTCTGGTGGTCGTCGCTAATCGACCGTATACAAAAGCAAGGTACTCACGCCGTCTTTGGTGGCAGCGGCTGCTGCCGCTAGCTTCTCGCCCTTAGCATTCTTGTTAATGAGGATTGTTGATTCCCAAACGAGTGTCTGGTAGAGAGCAGAGAGGCCAGCTAATACACGGAGACCCACCTCGCTGCCCCATTGGCTCACGGACACCTGCGCAACGAGTTACCATTAAATACACTTGAACTGGAACACTCAATGTACAACAAGTTGTCTGTTCAACAAGTTGTCTGTTGCTAGGGCAAAGATATCACATAACCTACATATAATCAAATAATGCACACACAGAAAACCGATAAATTTTTTGCTTGCCGTAGAAAACGACATTATCTGCAAGGAGGCTATGTTTGAGTTAACAGCAACAACTGACCTGGCGTATATCAGTCTGGCTGGTCCTGCAGACGTGCACTAGCATGACGACGTAAGCGTGGACGGCAGTAATGCTGTGAAGCAGAGGCGTGAGACGAGCGTTGAGCACAGGGTCGGAGGCTGTGTTGAGGGCAGCACCACCGCCCACGCCGCTAGTTTGAAGTGCTTGCTGCAGCTCTTGCAGGAGCAACGACTCGGGTGACCTGTTCTCGGTGAACGGAGCCAAGGTTTTGAGGTGCTCGTCCAAGCACTCGAGACCACACTTGACCACACCGCTCTCATGAGCTAAGTTCTGAAATAGAGCAAACGAGTTCCGTCAAGCATGGTTACGCCGGTAAAAGCACCCGATTGGTATTGCTTTGTGTATCAATTCTTGGTTTCGAGTGAACTGGAAGAATTAACGTTAACGTGCCGAGACAAATAATATAAATATCAAATCATCAAGTGGTAATAAAAAATTCAAACTTCAAGACGTACATACAACTCACCAAAATGGACTTGCACACGGAAGAAACGGACTGACAAGCCTGAGACGATGGGAAATCCATTGGCAGGTTGGGTAAGCCAAGTATTTCAAGCAAAGGGGTCAATCCTAGTTGCAGCACGAACTCCTTGCAGTGGTCGTCCGTGGCGTTGTTGCTAAGAATAGCATCAACAAATTTCATCACGTTAAGTATATAGTCTACTAAAGGCACGGGTCTCTTTTCACTGTTCGAATTCAAAGCCTCTGCGACATCTCCTTCAACGGCAGTGGCTCTCTCACTGGTTGTGGCAGCATCAGCTGCAACGTGGTCACCTCCTCCTCCTCCGGTGGTGGCGGCCGACGGGCCATCGCCACCGATGCTGTTCTCTCCTTGTAACACACCACCAGAAGGAGCGTTGTCAACAGCTACGACATCTCCACCCTCTTCCTCGTACTCCTCTTCGTCACTGGAGTTGTCGTTGGTCTCCCGTTCAAGGGAGCGGGCGCTGGGCACAGGTGATGGTTCGTGCTTCGGCGGAGTTTTCCAGCAAACGTACTGTGTGTCGCGGCCGAGATGACACACCTCGGCAAGCAGCATCACGATCGCCCTCATAGCCTCCGTCTTGAGGCTGGGCTGATGTCTCATGAGCTCATCCATGGCATTACCAAGATTGGAAGCGGTGTCTCCCATGGGATCGGCCGAACGTCTTCGTCTCATAGCAAGTAGGTAGTCAGGCGAGAGCAGAACCTTGAAAAGCCTTTCAAACGGCCTGCAAGCTACGAAAGCATGCAAACCTCTCGAGTTGAGGCACAAGGCACTGAAAACATTAGGTAATGAGCTAAGCACTTCGCGCGTCGCAGGCACGTCTTTGATAAGCAGGGCGTGCAGCACTACGTTGGTGAGACCATTGTCCTGCAAGGATGACAAGAAAGAGGGCTCTCCAAACACGTACACGGTCACCACATCAGTAGCCAGGAGGAAGAGAGAAGGACCGTAGTACTCGGCATTGCTGATGATGTGTCTCAGAGAGCTGGGTAGGGAGGCTTCCATAAGATGACGCATGCTGTCACTGAAAGCAGTGTCCTGGATGGCTTTCTTAAGGAAATTGAGCATCGACTTGAGCAGCGCTGCTCTTTGCGCGAGACAAGTCAGGTTGGTTTTTGCTGCACTGTAGTCTGGTCGCAAAGGGTCCGTTGCCTTGCCTTCTTGATCTTTGCTGGCGTCACCACCGTTGAAGGCTCCTCTGTCATCAGAGGTGCTTGGCATGCTGACGTCAGCTGTGGCTTCAGACGCAGCGGTCGCTGGCAGCATGTCAGCGGTGGCGTCGTCAATGACTGCAGGCACCAACTCGGCGGCCAGGTCATCCCTATCTTCGTCGTCGGGACCTAGGTTTAAGACGGAGGCGTCTGGAGGAGATACGCTCGATGACGATGCTCCAGAATTCACTGACTCTCCTGAGGGAGGGAAACATTCCACAGTTCAACGAATAGAAAACAAAAATAAAATCCCGACTAGTCTATCATAGTAACTAACATGAATTAATTGCTCGGGTCGGCTTCGTTTCATACAGATACAGACGAAAGGCCAAATTTCCAAGAAGGGTGGCTGCCGAAGGCAAGACTCACCTTAACCTCACAACTAATTTACTAGCTATGTTGAAAACATTCACAAATGAACACACAATACTAGATCAGATCAGAGTGCGAAGGCTTTCTAGAAGTGCTCTGAGGTCTAAGTCCTTTTGGCACCGGACATACACAATACTATACTCAACAACTGGAAACAAGCAAAAATCATAACTAGCTTGCAGCCCAACAAAGGCCACTTAGTTTCTGCCTCATGCACCTCTTTCTCTCTTTCCGAATCCCTCGAAAATATTAGGGACTGCATTTAAAACAAACAAATGCCAAGATTCCACTCGCCTCTACACCTCACGGTTGCAGGACACGACACTCCACTACCACACGCCTCATCAACCTTCCTCAGACCAACCATGAAGGTCTGACAGCCCAACGCAGCCTGGAATGCGCAATTGACCTTTTGAATGTCATTGAAACAGTTCCAAGACTTGTTCCCGTGAACAAAATACGTGACCCACACATCCACTCAAACTACAAGAAGTGATTTGCTAACTTTCTCACTGGCAAACGCGCACACACGGTCTGCAATAACAAGCCATCTCGAATACACCCTTACCACAACGGTTTCCCACATGGCTTTGTCCTTTTCCCCTCACTCTTCAGCATTTTCTTGCACCCTGCCAATACCAACTCAACCCAACACCTACATCAGCTCATACTGGGATGAAGTCACAAAAAATGACACACCACAAAGACGAAATCGCAGTTTTACACCTCCAGCAAAACCTTATCTCTGTCAAAGTTTGGTTGCTGGACAATGAAATGAATGTGTCCGCAAGCAAGTCATCCCTCACATTATCAACACCAGATAACTGAGCACCGCTTATACCATGTCGAGCTCGACGACGCTCCTATACCCCACAGCCTCACTACAACTATTCTTGGAGTATATTATGACACCGTGGGATGACATTCAAGCTTCACACAATCAACATCGGCACCAAAACCAGGCCCAGATTGAACGTGTCGGGTACTCACTACAACTTCTTACGGTCACTCCAAAGAATCAATTAGCATAATCTCCTACGCTAACACCACTTGGTCCTCGGACCTTGCACCTTCACACATTAACTTCCTGCAAAGGATACAGAATACGGCCTAGCGCATCGCAACGGGCTGTACACAGACCACACCCATTCCGCACTTGCATGAAGAAGCTAAGGTCCTGCCTCTCAAACATCATCTTGATGAGAGGGACGTTCCACTTCAGAACTAGTCCTCTTGCTATCAAAAGGCAACCTAGTTTGGGCCAATTGGGCTGTTGTTGTCTTCCTACACTTGTAAACACTTGTAAACTATCAACTGCGGTAGCACCCCCAACACACACACACACACGTCGGTGGGTTCCCGGGCCTCGGGCTGTGCGCTGGCCGTGGCTCCTCCATCGCAGGGGGAGTTGAGGTTGAACAACAACAACGACACTCCCACACTTCACAGTCTCACTACAACTTGAAGTCATTTATGTCACGGGATTTACGTTCAAAACTCACACAAACATCAACACTGAATTCAAATCTAGACTGAACGTATGTATGTATGTATAGACATACAGCCGTTTCCCCCTAGTTAGGAGGGTTGCTAAGTTAGGCCGACACAGAGGGGGGAGGCGCCAAATCTCCCCGCCGCAAGACCGCCGTGTCCCTGCCGAGGCTCGAACTTGCGACCTACAGCACCAGAGGCTGACACTGCAGTCGGATACGCTAACCACTCGGCCATGGCGGTTTGAACGTTATCCGGTATTTACCACAACTACTTACGGAAACTCCAAGAAATCATTACAACACTAAACAAACAATTTATCAGACCCATGATTTTGTATGCAAGCGTTGCCTGGTCCTCTGATCTTGCTCACACACATATTACCTCTCTACATAGACTATTGGTTCAGGCCTTACGCATCGCAACGAGCTTTACACAGACCGCGCCCTTTCCTTACCCGCATGAGGAACCCAAGGTACTCCCTTTCGAACATCTTGATATGAGAGGGACACACAGTCCCTGCCACCACAAACAGAACCCGGGCCATCCCCATTGAAACCATCATACATAACACACTGGCGGCACACTATGACTCGCTTCACACCAGAACTGCCTGTTCTACAGACAATCCACTTAGGCACAAACAGATACACACTCCACAGCTCTTGTACTGGCTGAACAGAGTCAACACTGTCCAAAAGTCACCCACCTGAGGTGAACGTGGTGGGAGTTAATGGTGTCTAGGGGTTCGTCAGTCGTGACTGGTGTGCGGGCACCACACAGCCCTCCAGTCATACCAACATGGACTGAAGAACGTCCCCTTCAAATCTGGGTTTGCGGTGCCGGGGATTGCCCTATATGTTCGAGCACGTCATGACGTCACGCCCAGTAACTGAACCAGGCAGGCACAACCATGATATCACGTCGTTGCGCTATCTAAGGGAACACTTGCGAGACGGCATCGACTTCCTCAGGAGTGTAAGTTTAATATAGGAGCCTGCATCAGCTGCGACATTCCTAACATGCACACGTCATTGGGTATCCGGACTTTTAGGCAGTACACCGGTCGTGGCTTCTCCGCCGCACGACCGGTGCGGCGGAGAAGCCAATGCCAGCCAATGCCAGCCAACAAAACTTACCGGCATTTTCAGAGTCCATGGGCACGGGTGAAGCATTGGCCTCTTGGTCACCAGCATCCTCAGCCGGCAGGTTGGGAGGGTTGATCACAAACGGCTGCTCTTTGCAACACTCAGTCACCTCCAGCTGATCGTAAAAAAGTGACTTAGTAATACTATTTACTAATGAACTAGACTCACCAAAAGTTTCATTAACACTGAAAAATATTTTGAAGGATATACACTCATTTATTTTGAACATTTCAATGTTGATGAAAGCTATGTATATAATTATTATTATAACACATGAGCTGAGTCTGCAAGATCAAATTTTGAAAAAAGTAAAAACACAGGATGGAAAATATAGTATAGGGTGATATGAGAAGAACACGCAGCAATAATCAGCACAGCTGTAGGTCCTGTGGCAGCATTGTTGTGACCGACCAAACAGCGAAGAAACGAGAAGGGTCTAAAACAGCAAAATAGATTTAGAGGCTTATGTCCACCAGAGTCTACACGAGAATCACAGTAAGCTCCCCCGTAGGCCACGAAGGTCACCGCTTTGGCCCTCTGTGTGCGATAAAAATGTTTGCAGCTGTTACCTCAAGTCTGTTGACGAATGCGGCAAGGCCTCCGTGCACCTGGAAGGCTTGCATGTCCAGGTTGGTGATGAGGTCAATGACACGTACGGCTCTCGTCACGAACTGGAGGAGCAATACATTGCACGTTTTAACAGAGGAAGAACGATAACGTTTAGGTAGGTAACAGACATCAGTCCTACTAATAAACGGGACATCAAGAATAATATGACGCTGCTAACAATACTTCAAGTGCACGAAAATGGTCGTTTCGAACAGCAGGAAAATAATATTTGTGATTTGGAATCGAGAAATGTCCAGGAAAGCTTGACCAAATGTTTGTCTATCGTGAAAGGTAGATTCCCTGTTGCCTCTACTGAACCAAATCGCAAACGCTCATGCGGGATTAACAAGACAATGTCATATGTTCCAAGTAGGTGATGCTGTAGAGCCGTCAGTGACGAATGATCCTGCATGACAACTCACGGTTATATGATCAGGTTCCGTAGTCCTCCAATTAACAACGGAGAGCAGTGCCTCCATCATTCCACAAGCTACCAGCGCCTCTCCTCCTGCCTCGTAACTCGCAAGGTGGTACAAGAACGAGAACAGAGCAGTGGCTAGCGGGGCGGGAAACAGCTGTTGGTCTCCTGCATCCGCTCCCACCACTGCAGGTGGCGCATCTTGCGTATCTCTCGCACCGTTACTACTGATGCTGCTGCAGGCGGAAGGATAAAGGTTTGAGGCGGCTGTGCTGGCACCAGACGACGGCCCAGCTTCAGAGGGAGTTAAGGACGAAGATGTAGGCGTGGCAACAGTAGAGCCGCCCATGGAGGTGAGGGACGTGATGCAGGAGCGCACCAAGACCGGCAAGAAGCCATGGTACGACGAAGCTCCTGTCACGTCCATGATGGTACTCAATCTGACCGAGCGAGACAAGGAAAGAGTTACTTTGATGGAAATTACAATTTCATGGGGGAAACCAAGGTTTGGTTAGAGGAGGAACAAAGGTCGAGTTAGGAAACGATGTGCAATGTAAGGAAGTAACAAAGTATAAGAGAAAAAAAAAGTAGGATAAGAGAGAAACAAGAAGTAGGATGGAAGAGAAAAACAGCAGAATAGGAGAGAAAAATTAGAATACAAAAGAAACCAAGGATAGGACATGAGATACAAAAAGTAAGATAATAAAAGTAGGAAAAAAAAATGGATACGAGAAATAAGAGTGGGATACTTGTATTAAAATGATTAATTTTAAAGTTTACAATAGATCATCCTCAGATATTAGAGGCCTCACTCGGGAGTACAGATACAGACTAAAGACCGAATTCCCCAAAAAAGAGGTGGACGAAGGCAAGGCGCACTTCAAACTTTTCTCGTGAAATCACACGCAAACAAACTTAGCATTTCTTAGTCAAAGGGCCCGGCAAGAACCCCACAACACACACCTCGGGACATGCGTGTGGTTCGACCCTGAAGCCAGAAGCAATCTCAACATTGATGGAGGTCATGGAGGTGAACGCAGTCTGATGGGACGAGGATCAACCCACCCGAAGTTGGGTGGGTTAATGCCGTCAAGCAGGCGTAAGGAAGGAGAAACGAGAGTGGAGATATGCAATGGAAATGCGTGATAGGAGAATGGATGTGAACGGATGATTTTTTGGTGCTGTTTTATCATGTTTTCCCGCCCTTTGCATCTCATTGAGACGGGTTGGTCGTGAGTAGGGAGGCCCGGTTACTAGGATGCAGCATGGGTAACGTTGCACTGTTGGGCCCTGCTGCGGACACTGACCTCGGACCATACTCATGAGTCTCCTAAGTGTGTGTAGCGGGATTTTCCAGCCGACCCTTTGGCACAAAAGGGCTAAGATAAGAGTGTATGAGAGGAGTGTGAGGTGCGACTAGCCGTTGACCTCCCCGTTCCTAAGAGGATTTGGCTTACTGTCTATTGTACATACTGAAGATTATTTAAAAGTATTTATAATGGTCTGTGAGAAGTACCTTGCCAAAGGAAAGGATGTGTACTGGGCCTTCATGAATCTAGAAAAGGCATACGACAGGATTGACAGGAAAGCGATGTGGAGGGTGTTGCGTTTGTATGGAGTGGGCGGACATCTGTTGAAAGCGGTGCAGAGTTTCTATGCTGACAGCCGAGCATGTGTCAGAGTGGGGAGCGAGGTGAGCGATTGGTTCACGGTGGAAGTGGGACTGAGACAAGGCTGCGTAATGTCTCCCTGGCTGTCCAACCTCTATATGGATGGAGTGGTCAGGGAGGTGAACGCGAGTGTGCTGGGGCGTGGCTTGGAACTCTTGGAAGCGAATGGGCGGAGTTGGCTGTTGAGCCAGTTGCTATTTGCTGATGATACGGCCCTGGTTGCGGATTCGGAGGAGAAGCTATGTGGGCTAGCGTCTGAGAGGAGGAAGCTTCGAGTGAACGTCGGCAAGAGTAAAGTAATGAGATGCTCGAGGAATGTCGATGCGAGCAAAATTAGTGTCACCCTAAATGGAGAGCTCGAGGAAGTTCAGTGTTTTAAGTATCTGGGCTCCCATGTGGAGATAACTGGACTAGTGGAAACTGAAGTGAAGGCGCGAGTTAAGGAGGGATGTAAAGTGTTTGGTGCACTGGTGCACTAAAAAGTGTTATGAGCTGTAGGACGTTGGGAATGGAAGCAAAGAGAGGGCTGGGCTATACCAGGGTTTTGTTGTCCCAACTGTGCTCTACGGAGCGGAGGCTTGGGGGGTGAGAGCAGAAGAGAGAAAAAGGTTGAATGTTTTCGAGATGAAATGTTTGAGGAGCATGGCTGGAGTAACGCTGAGAGACGGGATCACCAACGACGTGGTTCGAAACAGAACAGAGATGGTGAAGAAGTTGGAGGACAGACTGGATTTGAGTGTTCTGAGATTGTTCGGGCACATGGAGAGGATGGATGAAGAGAGATTGGTGAAAAGGGTGATGAAGGCGGAGGCGAGTGGTCGCAGGCCTAGAGGTAGACCGAAGTTTGGGTGGATGGATGGTGTGAAGCAGGCGTTGGGAAGGAGAGACATGAATGTGGAGGTGGCGAGAGAGCGTGCAATGAACAGGCGTGAGTGGAGAATGGTTGTGAATGGTTGATTTTGAC
>SDVV010004390.1:0-20246 GCA_016164225.1 Gammarus roeselii
TATATATAAAAATAAATATATATATAAAAATAAATATATATATAGAAATATATATATAGAAATATATATATATAAATAAATATATATAAATAAATGTATTTATAGTATGTATAGACATGCAGCCGTTTCACCTAGTTAGGGGGGTGGCTAAATTAGTCAGACACAGAGGGGGGAGGCGCCCAATCTCCCAGCCACAAGACCGCCGTGTACCTGCCGAGGCTCGAACTCGCGACCTGCAGCACCAGAGGCTGACACTGCAGTCTGATACGCTAACCACTCGGCCACGGCGGCCCCCTAAACCTGGGTGACTATTCACACCAAATGGGAACTTCTCCCATCCTTCATTATATTATTAACCAATCCCAACTAGATAATTATGTACTCTAAAGTATGAATTGACGTACAAATACCTTGATAAACCAATTTTTGAAAAACAAGATAAAACGAGAGGCTTGCTACACAAACAATTTTCTTGTATGAATACAAAGGCATGCAATGTAAGACAAATATCGTTTTAGTTACAGTATTCTTTGCTTATATGAAGACATCATTAGGTAACAGAAAGTTCACACCTAGGTTTCTTACCTTTGATTCTTACCTTTGCAGCCCCCCCAAGGGCTCAGCATACCCAGTCGCCAGGTGCACCAAGCCAGGAGAGGCCACCACAGCCATGCGCGCCAGCACCTACAAAGACTCCTCAGAACCACAATGGGAAGATGCTGGAAGGGATGCACACCATTGGCTTCCAGAGAACAAACCCAAAGCCACTTGCATAAAAACCCAAAGGACAACTACAACCCGGCAGAAAACCATGAAAGCAAATACATAAACACATATACATATATATAAGAAAAAACAGAAACAAGCTACAGGACGAATCACATACAGACTCACCAACACGACTGGGAACACAAGACCCTAGCACTCAAACGACCTATTCTTCATGAACTCGGTCAACCCTGCCTTGAAAGCAAAAATGGTAGCAGACTCAACAACAACAGCAGCAGGCAGCACATTCCATAACCTAGTGCATCAAGCATTGTGCTCCTGTTCAAATTGGAATTCTCAGGCGTTTGTGATTTTTTGCTAGCCTGGATCTCTGCGTTCCTCTCTGGCAGACTGATGAGCATTTGTGTGACCTTGGGAAGGTGAGCAGCCCGGTTGCTGTGACAAGTGGTGTGCCCCAGGATTTTGTCCTTGGGCCGCTGCTGTTCCTGATCTATATTTATTACATCTCTAGTGGTCTCTCATGCAAGTTCAAAGCATTTGCTGATGACTACAAGTTGTACTCGAGATATTTGCACAAGGACACTGAGCCTGCAGCTCAAGGTGTCCAGTCACTGCAAAGTGGGTTGGATAGAGTTGACTTAGAACCATGGACTGAATCCGGATAAGTGAGTTGTGCTTTCAAAGATGTCAGTTAGATTTTGATGCTTGGGTTCCAGCTAACCAGTACGTCCTGCAGGGCAGAGTATTGAAGTTTGTCCCTACACACAGAGACTTGGGTGCCAGTGTAGATACCAGCCTCCGATTCCACAATCATATTCGTGTGGTGGCTGCAAAGACTGGTGGGTTGGCAACTGTTTGTTGAGATCAACTGTTTGCAGGTCATGAGAATTTACGCTGTCCGTATATGTGTGTTTTCCATATTCATCCCCTTATTGGGTATGCATCCTGCGTTTGGCACACGCAATATTGTGGTGACTGCAGGCTGCTGGAGTCTGTCCAGAGGAGATGGTCTAAAAATATTGATGGACATTCTGGCATGAACCGTAGTGGTAGTTTTAGGAGCCTGGATTTATTTTCCGTTAAAGGGTCGGCTTCTTAAGGCAGACCTGATCAAATATTGGAAAATTTTGCATGGGAAATCAGAGGATTTGCTAACTATGTTTTCTTTGGCTCCAAGAGTTGATACTAGAGGTCATGAGCTGAAGCTAGTGTTTCCCTTCTTCCTTGCTTTTCTGATGTCCACAGTAGGTCCTTCAGTATGAGATGTGTCGGTGTGTGGAATAGCTTGCCTGCTGACATAGTGAAGTTGCTCTGTGCCATTACACAAATATCGTTTCAAGTACAACTTGCATCGGCTGCAATTGCCTTGGACTTGCATGAAAGACCACTAGAGATGTGAACAATATAGATGCAAGAACAGCAGTGGTTCAAGCACTAGTCACATCAACTCTGCTACTCACACTGCCACTCACACAAATGCTCATCACTCTGCCAGATTGAAATGCTGAGATCATGGCCAGCAAAGATTGGAAACTCAATGTTTCCAGCTTACTCAGGAACACAGCATAACTTGCCACATCAATGCTTTTGAAGAGTCAAGCATTATCACATCCACAAAACATCCTTCATCAGCACACATCCCAGCTACAATGCAGGTCAGTAGTAAATGGTTTAGTGCTACGATCCCTCTGGAACCATACTGATGCTATGATAAAATATTATTGCTCTCAGGAGACTTGGTCAACTGGGATACACTATTTTTTTTTTTGCAGCAAACTGATGTCAAGCTAACATAGAATCAATGAGGGACTTTAGCCTTTAATATTGAACTACTAGTGATTAGCTCATGACTTCAGAACAGTTCTTCTCATTGATTTTTGAACACTTTGAACTAAGTAGGTATGGTAGCTCATCAGCACAGCTTCTCCGCAAATGCGGGTAAAGGCCATAATTCTGAACTCATACTGGAACTGCTATCAAGAACCAAAAGAATACCCTGGCCTCCCACCCTAGAAAAATCAACATCCAGCAAACTTCTCAAAATTACTGCAATGGGGTTTCTCACCTTGGTGGCCCCAAGACCGCCCAGCACCCTAGGGAAAGCCCGAGCGCAGAGCAAGACAGGAGGCACAAATGCCACAGCACTCCAGAACCGCAAAAGCAAGGCAGAGCAATGATACAGAAAAATCCGGAAATCAGTGCTCTAGGCAACTGACCATACAGCAATCTTGTTAGTCACAACACAAAATAAGGGAATATATTCATATATACACACATTCATTACCACGTACAAATAAAACTGAATCTGCTGAGTCAAAATCTAAAAAAAAATCATCATACATCAGCTCAGCAAAAGCTTGCTTATAGGCAGTGATTTCCCTCAACTGCACAACATCAGCAGGCAAGCTATTCCATAGACCAATACATCTTTCACTGAAGGACCTACTGCGGGCATCAGAAGAGCAAGGAGGAACCCCCAACTTTAGCAAGTGACCCCTAGTGCCAACTCTCGAAGCCAGTGAAAACATATTTAGCAAATCCTCTTATTTACCATGCAAAATCTTCCATTACTTTATCAGGTCTGCCCTCAGAAGCAGACCCTTAACTGGAAACAAATCTAGTCTTCTCAACCAACTACCATAGTCCACATCCGAAAGACCATCAATATTTCTGGTCCTTCTTCTCTGAATAGATTCAAACAGTCTGCAGTCCTCACAATATCCGGTGTTCCAAACACAGGATGCATACTGAATGATTGGACAAATATGCGCAACATATAAGGGCAGCATAAACTACGGGGACCTGCAGACAGTTGATCTCGATAAACAGTTTGTCAATCCACCAGCTTTTGCAGCCACCACACGAATATGATGGTGAAATCTGAGACTTGTTCGCACTCTGACACCCAAGTCTCTATGTGCACTGACAAACTTTATTACTCTACCTTGAAGGAAGTACTGGTTAACGGGAACCAGGTCATCAAAACCAATGCGACCTGTATAATTGCGCAGCACAACACACTTATCTGGATTCAATCCAAGATTCCAGGACCTCGCAACAGAGTCAACTGAATCCAACCCACTTTGGAGGGACTGGATACCCTGAACAACATGATCAGTGTTCTTCCTTGAGTATTCCAGGTAGAACTTGTAATCATATGCAAATGCCTTGAATTTGCATGCAAGACTATTAGACACGTGATTAATGCAAATCAAGAACAGCGGTGGTCCAAGGACAGAGCCTTGAGGAACACCACTAGTCACATCAACTGGTCTGCTCAATCTGCCACTCACACAAACACTCATCACTCTGCCAGAAAGAAATGCAAAGATACAGGCCAGCAAGGAACCACAAACACCCAAAGACTTCAGCTTAGACAAAAGCACACCATGACTCACGCCATCAAACGCTTTTGAAAAGTCGATCATTACGGCATCCACAATAGATCCCTCATCAAACCACCTCCCAACATCATCATAGGTCAACAACAGCTGGTCCTCAGTGCTGCGATTACTCCGAAAACCATACTGATGAGACTATAGAATATTGTTGCTTCCAAGATACTCAGTCAAGTGAGATACAACCAATCTCTCCATTGATTTGCAGCAAACCTACGTCAAGCTTACAGGCCTGTAATTCAAGGGATCAGTGTGGGACTTAGCCTTGAACGTTGGCACAACTATCGATTTTACTCCACACCTCAGGGACTGTTCCCGTCCTCATTGATTTCTGAAATATTAAACATAGAGGTAAAGAGAGCTCATCAGCACAGTTCCTCAGCAGATGTGGGTGAAGGCCATCTGGTCTCATACCGTAACTGCAGTCTAGAGCCAAGAGAATACGCTTGACTCTCTCCCTAGAGAAATCTACATCTGACAAACTTCCTGCAAATAGCTAGAAAGGAGCTGGGTGAGAAGGAGCTGCACTGACAAAAACTCCCGAAAAATTGTCACCAAAGACTTCACACACCCGCCAGGATCCACCACTATCTCACCACCCGGCAGGCGGAGAGGACCAACAGCTGGACGACCAATTTTTTTTCCTTATATAAGCATTTAACAAATTCCGGTTATCAGGTCTGTTCATTGAATTTGATTCGTATATTTTTCGGGAATCAATGGAAAAATTTCTGTGGCTCCTATTCAGCTCTCTGAATGTGTATAACTTCTCATGAGCAATGGCTGAGTTGCGGCCCTCCGCCTTCCTAACCTGCTTGTATTCATGCTATGCCTTTGACCGTTTTTAGGCAAGAGCAGAGGGCGCCCTGACAGCCCATGGCAGACTAAAACGTACAGGCAAGAGAGGTATAAACTCATCAATCAGGGACAACAAAACTGACTGCAAAAATTAAGTCCTCGCACACTGAAGAATAGCTTAATTCTATCCCCCAGTCAATCTGAGACAAAGCCTCTGAAACCCTGGCGTATTTCCACTTATGCCAAAGGCGTCTCTCCTCCACGAACACGTGCTCCGGCCCCTGTCACTGAAGATATACTCGAAGACAACAGGAGAATGCTGGCAGCGAGGCAGCGGCGGCAGCACAGACAACTCACCAACACGATCCTCCTCAGATGTAAGAACAAGATCTTGATTGTTATCAGATAGTAAAAATGTGGACTCGTTTACCCACGGCTAAAGTCCAAGTGATTAAAAAACAGTCAAAATTCCAGGTCAATGGGCCGAATGAAGCCAGCAATAAGGTCCGAGGACCAGTCAATTATTGGTAAATTAAAATCACCTTTGATAATCGCCTCCTTGCCAGGGGAGAAGTTTATTAAAAAGTTCAACAAGGATGTTTTTCCAAGATTGCATAAGAAGGAGGCCGATAAACAGCTACAATCCACAGATCATAATTAATTAGGTGCACTGCTACATCATTTGGAATGTGCACCTCAAATACTAAAACCACAATGTCCTTATGCAGGTACAATAGAGAACTATGCTTACGAGTTGTGCCATCTGTGTCTCCCCTAACAGAACTATAGTTAGCAATGTCTATGAAGGGAGACGCAGTATCAGGCAGCAACCACGTCTCACTGACAGCTAAAAATAGAAGATTCGGTATCAAAAGCAAGTCTGAAATAAGCGAGTTAACATTAACATGCCCCACTTTCAAGAAATTCAAATTTATTGAAAAACTGCTGGATCTTAGCGCAGATGAAAAATCTGCTCAGTGGCTCCACCATCCTGATCAGGAGCACCCCCGCCCTGGCCAGCACCACAGGCCTGGGGTAAGGAGGTAAATCTGCACTGTCAAAACTCCTGCAATAAAGGCAGCAAAGATTTCACACATTTTGTTGTAAGCAATATGTAGAACAAGAGTAGGAGATTGAAGTCTGTCTTCATTAGCTCACCACTTAGCAGTTGAAGAGGACCAACAGCTGGCCGCCAATCTTTTTATTTCTGTCGCAGGCATGGAACAACCTACGGTTGTTAAGCCTGTTTGGTAAACTAAACTTTAGTTTCTTTCTCTAATCAATGCAATTTTTTCTGTAATTCTTATTCAGTTTCCTATATGTGCATAGCCTTTCAAAGCATAGGCTGATTGAATTGTGGCCCTCCGCTCTCCTGACCAGCTTCTATGCATGCCGTGCCTCTGATCTTGAGCAAGAGAGGGGGGGTTGTCCTGACAGCCCATGAGGCCAGAATGAATAGGCATGAGAGGTGGGAACTTATCAGTGAGGTATATCTAAACTCACCAGAAACGAAGAATTTCCACATGCTTGAATAGAGCTCAATTTTAGCCCCCAGTCATTCTTGAACAAAACCTCAGAAATTCTGACTTAATTCCCCTTACGCCGAAGACTTCATACTCCTACGACTACGCGCTCAAGTCCCTCCTCACTGAAGAAGTACTCAAAGACTACGCAGAATGCTGGCAGCAAAGTAGGGTGGCAACTAAGACACCTCACCTACACGAACCCTCTCGAATGTGAGGACGAGATGCAAAATATAGTGAAATATTGGCTCTTTTACCCACTGCAAAAGTCCATGAACCAGATCTTTTTACTATTTGTTAATTGCTTCTGATTGCATGATATCAATATCAGATGCTGCCACATCTCTTTTAACCTAATATTTAAAAAAAAATTAGCTATAGGTAACTGAAGAAAATGGAAATCATCCATTCAGCCACTTGACTGGCAATGATCTAACAAATGTATTTATGTGATCTAAAAATCCATGTAAGATCACCTTTGAAGTCAACCCACCGATGCCAGCTACCTTTCAGTCAACCAACACTTGTCTCCTGCTTTTCAGTCAACCGACTGAGCCGTCCTTCAGTCAACCCTCTTCTTTGCTATTCTTCAGTCAACCTACCCGTGTCTGCCGCCCACAGTCAATCTGCCCTTGGCAGGTACCAGATACTCGTATTTGGTACCCTAGTCAACTACCCTTTGAGCAACCCAGCCTTGTCAGCTACTCTTTGATCAACCCAGCCCTGTCAACTACCTACCATTCTCTCCTACCTTTCAGTCAACCCACCCTGGTCTCATCCCACTTGTCATATCATAATCTCCCTTTCAGGAACGTGAGCGGGACGAAGAGCTTCACCGACTCCAGCGCGTGCAGGGCGAGCTGAACAGCAAGCAGCAGCTGCTGGCGGATATCACCTCGCACAACCAGGTGAGTAGAAAACGTTGGAATGAAGTTTGCAATGAAGCAAGAAGCTGTGCATGGCGTGTAAAGCATTGATTGTAATGTCTAAAAGCATAGCCACATTCGTTTTTGAAAAATCGTTCCACCACTGTGTTGAAGCCTTTACTTTTTTTACTATTATATATTACTGTATTGGGTGCAGGAGGCAGTAGAGGTGATGAGAGCAGAGAAATCCTCTGGTTTTGACGATGTAGTATCTGAGTGCCTAAAGAGGGGTGAAGTTACAATAGTTTAATTGCTGTTGAGGCTACTAAATTTGTGTTCTGTGGTGGGAATGGTGTTGATTGAGTGATGCATTGCTTGCGTTGTTGCACCATTTAAAGGCAAAGGAGATAAATATAAATAAAGTAATTTGATAGTGATCAGTTAGTTGTGTGGTTGGTAAGTTGTTCGGAAGAGTGCTAATCAAAAAGAGTAAAGGCAGTACAAACGGTGCAATTCTCCAGAAACTGTGTGTTATAAGGATTGATTGAGGGTGTGCATATCAGATTTTTGCAGTGTGACAGGTCTGTGAGATGTAGGGATCTTGCAATGGGTAAAATATGCGTTCTAGGTCTTCATGAATATTGAAAAGGCATGCAATAGGGTCGACAGAGAGGCGTTGTGGAGGATGTTGCGTTTGTATGGAGTTGTCAACGTGTTAAAAGCTGGCCACAGAATTTCTATGTCTAGCTCTTCAATCTACATGTGTCAAGGAGGTGAACGCCACTAATAGGTCGAGGTTGGAGTTGTTTGGAGCAAAGAGGCAGGGTTGGCAGTTGATTCAGTTGCTGTTTGGGGATGATACGGCACTGGACAAATTCATTGTAGTAGTTGAGTTGGCTAGTATCGGAGTTTGGTAGAGCGTACGAAAAGGGGAGGCTACTAGTTAACGTGGTTAATAGTAAAGTACTGAGATATTTGAAAAAGGGTGTTGCGAGCGAAATCAGTGTCCACCGAAATGAAGAGGTAATGGAGGAAGTACAGTTTTCTAAGGCACTAGGCTCTCACTTGGAGACGACTGAATTAGTGAAAACGGGTGTGGAAGTTGGGTATGGAAGCGAAAGAGGGTTGCCCCATCTGTGCCCCACGGGGCTGAGACGTGGGGAGCACGAGCAGGAGAGATGAAGGTAAAATGGTTTTGAAATTGGATATTTGAGAATCATGGCTGAAGTGACGCTGAGAAATAAGATCATCAATGAGGTTCAAATTCGAACGGGGATGGTGAAGAAGGTAGGGGCAGATTAGATTCGCGTGTTCTGAGGTGGTTCGGACACATGGTGAGGATGGATGATGGAAGATTGGCGAAAAGAGTGATCGAAGCCGAGGTAAGTGGACGTAAGTGTGAAGGAGACCAAAGTTTGGTTAGATGGATGGCGTGCAGCAGGCGTTTCGGAGGAGAGACGTCATTGTGGAGGCAACGAGATGACGTACAATGCATAGGCGTGAGTGTAGAATGGTTATTATTGGATTAGTTTTGACGAGGCCGTGATGTGCTTTCCTGCTCTTGGCGGCTCATTGTGAAACGGGATGGTCGTGGGTGGGAGAGGACTGGGCCACAATGACGCAGCAGGAGCAAGCCAGTGAAAACATGAGACCTGCTACAGACACTGGCCACGGACCTCACTCCAGACCCAAAGTGTGTGCTGCGGAGTTCTGGGCGACCCTTTAGCAATAAATATCTAAATTTTGGTATACGTGCATGTGCATGAGCGAAGTGTGAGGAGCGCCTTGCCGTCGGTACTTATCTTCTGTTGGACTTCGTCCTTGCGTCTGTATTAATCTGATGGATGAGTGCCCAATAAAAGTTGATTGTACACTATAATGAGTCCCTCGCTTATGTGTATGCAAGAATGCGATTTCCATTCGTTCGCATGAGACGTCTATGTTATTGAGGCGTCAAAGATGTTTGTATCACAGGAAGAGCCATTAGGTATTTTCTAAACATAACGTGTAGCGTCGAAAAGAACTAATTAAATTCCTCAACTTTCACTTGTCTGGTAGCAACCAGGAAAAGCCCTTTACCTATATCTTGAACGTCCTTCAGAAAAACAGGCAAGGGATATCACATTCTTACATATTATGGCAAACTGAAAAAAAACAGCAATAGTTATTGCTGATTTCTCGATATTCTCACTGCCGTTTGAATTTCGCCAGTTTACTATAAGTTCTCTTGTTCATCAGTTCGCCTTGCAGCACACAGTAAGACTCTTCCCTTCCTGTTAGCTACGGGGACGAAAGGGCTTCTGCTTGAATGCTCGACTAGTTCGAGACTGTCCGTACTCTATATTTGCATTCAAGCTAACCTTGCCCTTCTCGTAGGAGCGGGCTAGTACAGCGGGCCGAGGAGTCTCGCTGTTCCAACAGCACCTGGGGCTTGACATCCGCCGCACTGCTTCTTCAAACACCACCATCTTCTCCTTTACGCAGGTCAGTGACAGTCCCTTCTTCTTCATATCCTCGCCGTTGGGGATTGCGCCTTATGCGCCGTCTCTGCGCTGTTGACGTGGACGCAGCTTGTGCGCTGCCCGGGCCTCAGGCCCACCGACACTTGCAAGACACCAGAGCCACGACATATAAACTCATTGTTTTTCTTGTCTAGTGAATAATCCCCATAATTTCTCTCCTACGAAACATCCCTGTTCCACATGAGGTTATCCCTGCATGCGTCTGGTTGAGGCGTTGCAGTGTGGCTGAGGGACATGAGCATGCTGCACGTTTCAATGTTTTGGTCTCCACGATTAAAATTATACCACACTGGTGGCCATTTGTTAACTGCCACCCAACCCACAAAGCTAATCCAGATTGTGACAAAAGCACAGCCACACCACTAAGCCGGTCACTCCTTTATCATCTCCCACCTTTCCTTGTCTCAGCACACTCGTGTCGGTGGGTATCGAGGATTTTGGACGGTGCGCTAGTGCGGTTTCCACCACCGCAGGTTGTAACCAGGGCTAGGCAACAACAACCGATCATTTTATTGGAATTCCTACAGTGTTTATGACCAAACCTCCCAGAAGGGGGTGACCGACGGCAAGACGCGAATCACACTCTTCTAATGCACTCTCACGGTAACGGGAAGCACATCACTTGACAAAAAATATTGCGCCCAGTCTTGCTAGCTCTAGATAGCGGATTGATACAGATACAGACAAAAGGCCGCATCCACCAGAAAGGGGGGTGGCCGACAGCATGGCGCACCTCACACCCTCATACGCTCACACTCACACAACTTAGCCCTTTTGTGCTAGAGGGTCCGGCCGGTACTCCCTCAACCTACACTCTGGGTCACGAGTGCAGTCCGAGGATCCGTCGTCAGCAGCAGGGCCCGACAGCTTTCACTGGTTTACCCCCGCCGCGTCATAATGGCTGCCCCCCCCCCCCACACCCACGACCATTTCGACAGCGGGATGCCAAGGGCGGCAAAGCACATTAGAGCAGCGTCGAAATCAACCATTCACAACCGTTCTCCACTCACGGCTGCTCATTGCACGCTCTTTCGGCCCCTCCACATTCATGTCTCTCCTTCCCAACGCCTGCTCCACACCATCCATCCACCCAAACTTTGGTCTACCTCTTGGCCTGCGACCACTCGCCTCCGCATTCATCACCCTTTTCACCAATCCCCCTTCATCCATTCTCTTCATGTGCCCGAACCATCTCGGCACACGCGAATCCACTCTGTCCTCCAACTTCTTCACCATCCCTGTTCTGATTCGAACCACGTCGTTGGTGATCCGGTCTCTCAGCGTTACTTCAGCCATGCTCCTCAGACATTTCATCTCGAAAAAATTCAACCTTCTATTCTCCTCTGCTCTCACCCCCTAAACCTCAGCTCCGTAGAGCACAGCCCTCTCTTTGCTTCCATCCCCAACGTCATACAGCGCATTACACTCTTTAGTGCACCCAGCACTTTACATCTGTCCTTCACTCGCGCTTTCACTCCAGTTTCCACTAGTTAAGTTATCTTCACATGGGAGCCCAGATACTTAGAACACTGAACTTCCTCCAAGAGCTCTCTATTTAGGGTGACACTAATTTTGCTCGTATCGACAGTCCTCGAGCATCTCATTACTTTACTCCTACCCACGTTCACTCGAAGCTTCCTATTCTCACACACTCTACCAAACTCAGACACTAGCCTACATAGCTTCTCCTCTGAATCCGCAACCAGGGCCGTATTATCAGATAATAGCAACTGGCTCAACTGCCAACTCCGCCCATTCGCTTACAACAGCTCCAAGCCACGACCTAGCGCACTCGCGTTCACCTCCCTGCCCACTCCATCCATATAGAGGTTGAACAACCAGGGAGACATCACGCAGCCTTGTCTCAGTCCTACTTTCACTGTGAACCAGTCTCTCACCTCGCTTCGCACTCTGACACGTGCTCGGCTGTCAGCATAGAAACTGCAGCGCTTTCAACAGATGTCCGCCCACTCCATACAAACGCAACACCCTCCACAGCGCTTCCCTGTCAATCCTGTCGTATGCCTTCTCCAGATTCATGAAGACCCAGAACACATCCTTTCCCTTGGCAAGGTAATTCTCACAGACCTGTCTCGCAGCAAAAATCTGATCGGTATACCCTCTACCACTCCTAAAGCCACACTGTTCCTCTCCAATTGCGCAGTCCGTACAGTTTCTAATCCTTTTGATCAGCACTCTTCCGTACAACTTACCAACCACACATAACAGACTGATACCTCTCGAGTTGCAGCATTCATTTTTATCTCCTTTGCCCTCATATAGCGAAACAATGCAGGCACTGCGCCACTCAATCGGTACCACGCCTGCCACGAAACACAAGTTCAGTAACCTCACCAACCATTTGACAATCGTTACTCCACCCTTCTTCAGGCACTCGGTCGCAACGCCATCCAAACCCCTGCTTAAACTGATCTCGGACCTCCTTCTGAAGCGAAGAATGTGTTGCGGAGTTTCCCGGCCAGAGACTTCTACACTTAAGGACTAAATCTGTCTGCGTGAGAGTGTGTGAGAGGAGTTCGAGGTTTGCCTTGCCGTCGGCCACCTCTCTTTCTGGAAGATTCGGCCTTGTGTCCGTATTTGTACTTGTGTTAAGTTTGATTGATGTTATAAACACAGCATCAGATGCTTGTCAGTATCCTGGAGATGAAACCCTCTGTGAGATACATAGAAATGTTATCGGTCTTGTTAACTAGTGCACTATGGTTAATATGATGAGTAAATATTGATAGAGATCAATGTTCCAAACCTGTGTTAAGTCGGAGTATTTATTACGCTCGGTTGTTCATAAAGTTTGTGTCAGTTCTATGCATATATGTATGTTTCTGAATATCAGAAACTATCGCGGGCTACTTACAATCTGTGCACTACTGTTCAAATTGTATATTAATAATTTCTATTGAGATATATGTTCTTGAATATTATCAGTTGAGCCAGTTGCTATTTGCTGATTATACGGCCCTGTTTGCGGGTTCAGAGGAGAACCTATGTAGGTTAGTGTCTGAGTTTGGTAGAGTGTGTGAGAGGAGGAAGCTTCGAGTGAACGTCGGTAAGAGTAAAGTAATGAGATGCTCGAGGACTCGATACGAGCAAAATTAGTGTCCCTCTAAATGGAGAGCTCTTAAAGGAAGTTCAGTGTTTTAAGTATCCGGGCTCCCATGTGAAGATAACTGATCTAGTGGAAACTGAAGTGAAGGCGCGAGTGAAGGAGGGGTGTAAAGTGTTGGGTGCACTGAAGAGTGTAATTAGCTGTAGGACGTTGGGGATGAACGCAAAGAGAGGGCTGTATGAGGGTGTTGTTTTCCTAACTGTGCTCTACGGAGCTGAGATTTAGGGGGTGAGAGCAGAGGAGAGAAGAAGGTTGAATGTTTTCGAGATGAAATGTTTGAGGAGCATGGCTGGAGTAACGCTGAGAGACCGAATCACCAACGACGTGGTTCGAATCATAACAGGGATAGTGAAGAAGTTGGAGGAGAGTGGATTCGCGTGTTCTGAGATGGTTCGGGAACATGGAGAGGAAGGATGAAGGGAGATTGTCGAAAAGAGTAATGAATGCGGAGGCGAGTGGTCGCAGGCCTAGAGGTAGACCGAAGTTAGGGTGAATGGATGGTGTGAAGCAGGCGTTGGAAAGGAGAGACATGAATGTGGAGGTGGCGAGAGAGCGTGCAATGAACAGGCGTGAGTGGAGAAGGGTTGTGAATGGTTGATTTTGACGCTGCTCTGTTATTCTTTCCCGCCCTTGGCATCCCGCTGTCGGGATGTGCGTGGGTGGGGGGGCCCCGTCATTATGACGCGGCGGGGGTAAACCAGTGAAAACTGTCGGGCCCTGCTGCTGACGACTGATCCTCGGACTGCATTCGTGACCCAGAGTGTATGTTGAGGGGGTACCGGCCGGACCCTTTAGCACAAAAGGGCTAAGTTGTGTGAGCGTATGAGGGTGTGAGGTGCGCCTTGCCGTCGGCCACCCCCCTTTCTGGGGGATGCGGCCTAGTATCTGTATCTGTATACTATCCTCTACGACACAAGAAGCAGAGAAGTGAAAACCTACATGAAGAATTACGCATTGATCCTTCATTTACACTCTAAAAGAAGAAAAAATGCACGATAAAGAGAGAACTTACCAGCATCGATGAACTTCGCGCTCTATGGCGGAGCTAACAAAGATCCCGTCTGTGCTCCGGTGGAGATGGGCCCCTTATCAAAGCAAAATCCAATTATCTCCTTTGCCCTGATACTGCGTGAAAAAGCAAACTTTGTTAACAGATTCTGCATTTTTCAAACCATTTTGTGCAGGTGCTACGGGAAGACCCCGAAAGAGTGTTTGAGGTTGCTGTGAGGCTCAACGGTGACGAGTACTTGCTAGCTTCGGAGCCACCTTTACCTCGCCTGCCACATCTACAGGACACTCTCAACAGGACCAACAACCTCGCAGGCTTCCTTGGACATGCCAGGAAGCTATTTTCCAGGATGAGTTGACTGCCCATTAACGATAAAACGCTGCTCCTTACGTGTTGATCCAACAGCTGACCTCCTATAAGCGGCCGATCACAAACTCCGTAATCGAAGTGTCTGAAAGGTCTTACAAATTTCACATTTCCAACAGTACCCGAGGGATATGAATGTAAGAAAGATTTTATTTTTACTATCGTAGTAGTTGAAATTTCGAAACTTTTTTTAAGTGAATACGCGAATGCGAATGTACAAAATCTATGTCAATTTCTAATTTTTTTGATCAAGATGAGTCATTTTATTTATGAATTGATTATTGTTATATTGCTATGTAGTTGGTATTGTGTACCATTTCTCAAGAGGTTCCAGGTAAGTTTGCTGTCTCGGTCTGTGCCAGAAGGACATTGAATGAAGTGCTCTAGAAAACCTAAGCACACTTATCTAGTTTGCGGTTTGGTTACCTGCCGTGATCTTGAATCTCGTCCGTGACAGATGAAACCCAAAGCTCATTTCTTGTTTGCTTACCGGCGTTGGTGATATAGTTATTAGATGAATGTATTGGTCAGGCTCAATGATGTAATATGGAATCAATTCACAAAAATAAAGAGTTAACTACTGATTCTTATGTCAATTGTTCCTGGAGATTTCTCTATGTGTAGCAACTCTGGCAACCATGGCAACACCCACCTAAGCATATGTTAGGGTAACGGGCCGGGCGGAGTCGATGCCCAACTGTGGGGGAACCACGTTTTTCAACAGGAGAGACCCTTATTTTCCGTCTGACTCTGATGGCTGGGGCACATGATGAGGATCGATGATGGGGACTGGTTAAAATGGTGTTGAACGCAGAGACGAGTGGACGTAGGCCTAGAGGGTGACCGAAGTTCGGGCGGATGGATGGTGTGAAGTTAGCGTTAGGAAGGAGAGACGTGAGTGTGAAGGTGGCGAGACAACGTGCACTGGTTGGGGTGGATGGATGATAATTCATTTTATAGATCATTAACACATTATTCTAGTACTTTATATTTATTCATTCTTATTTCGTGGGCTCTATTATCTATTTCTGCCCTTTTTCATGATGATAAATTTTACTTTGTTTATAATTTATCTAGGTGGGTTCAGACCAGGTGACCCAGGGAATGGGGGAACTCGTGGAACCTCCGGGACTCGGAGGACCAGGGGGACTTGGAAGACCAGGAGGATTTGAGGGGTTCCACTTGGACTCTCTTGGGACACCCTTGAGACCCTGTGAGACCCTCTTGAGAAACTGTGGGACCCTCTTGGGGCCCCTCTAAATTCTGGAACCTCTGCTCCCCCCTCCCTACGCTGTATAACCCATACACAGAGGAATGTATATATGTGGAGTGCTTCAGTAGAGAAACTAGATATCACAGTTCACAACATAGCTGACGCAGAGGGGGAGAGCCGCGCCGAGGCTGGTCGAGGTGCGTCGAAATCAGCCGAAACATGTTGAGAAAAATCGTGTTGGTTGCGACGAGTCAAAACTGGCCGAAATTATTTGCGACAAGCCGAGATGGACTGAGACGAGGGGACTCGATATACCCGGGGAGCTCGGGGGACTTGGGTAACCCTCCGATTCTCATCGGGCTCTTTCGGTACCCATGGGACCTCTGCTCCCCTCCACCCTATCCCCTTGAACGATAAGTGCGATGGTAAAAAATTGAGCAGTTTTTAGCCCATGATGAACCTGCCTTTTCTTTCCTCTTCACATTCCACAATTCTGTCGTATAAAATAATGCTAGTATACTTCTGCGAGAGCTCCTGTTTGTGATTTTGTGAAAAATCGTTTTTTTCAGTCTGCGCTTGCTCGCGCGTCTGCGGACCATATGTAATGTCTGTGGTTGACCTTCGCCGCGTAACTATAAACCTTGTGATGCGTTGCGGTTAGAGTTGATCTGATTCGTGAGGCCGTGGACCTTGTACCAATTTCGACGATACTACCTGTGCGCACTGGCGTGCGTACATATTGCTCTTTGAGGTTCTGAGGGGGTAGAGGTGGGTATTCGTTTTGTCCGAGTCTTCATCTTCCTGAATGAATATATTGTAATGTAACCGGAATAGGCCGTGTAGTTGTAAACATTGTATGGCGCTGCTGTCGGAGCTGACTTTGTCCTTGTAGCCGTAAACCTTGTACCTGACTCGACGATGCTGCCTGTACGCACTAGCGTGCGTACATATTACTCCTGAAGTTTTAAATGATTGGAGGCGTGGGGTTTCATTTCGTCTATCTTGCTATAATAAATAAAATGTACTGCGATGAGTTGCTGTCGAAGCACTCTGTCCGTGTAGCCGTAAACCTCGTACCGGTCTCGACGATGCTACCTGTGCGCACTGGCGTGCGTACATATTACTCTTGAAGTGCTAATTGATGGGAGGCGGGGATTCGTTTTCTCTGAGTCTTCATCTTACCTGAAAAAGAAAAACTACTGTAATTTAACTGGACCGCGCAGCTGTAAACCTCGTGTTGCGTTGCTGTCGGAGCTGACTTTGTCCGTGTAGCCGTTGACCTCGTACCAATTTCGACGCTACTATCTGTGCGCACTAGCGTGCGTACATATTACTCTTGAAGTTTTAAGGGGTTTTGGGCGGGGATTCGATTAGTTTCGTCTGAGTCTTCATCTTTCATGGATAAATAAAATTTACATTAACTGAACTAGACCGCGTAGCTGTAAAGATTGTGTTGTATTGCTGTCGGAGCCTAATTCATGTATATATATGTTTTACACTTGGCTCTGCTTTACAATGGGGTAGAGATAATTGTATCTGCTGATATTCGGTATTTTTCTGAAGGTAGTTCTTTAAGTTAGTTCACAATTCCAACATATTCTTTGATTTTAATTTGTTTTAAAGTATTCAAATTGATAGTGTCCCGCCCAATAGTTCCTTTAATTTGGTTTTGACAAACCAAAGCACTCTTTAATGCATATTGTTTGTCCACAACAGTTTTTAGCTCCACTTCAACGATGCCCTATTATAGAATGGAGAAGTTTTCGTTGTGTGTTCACCTAGATGATATTAGATACAGATGAACACTTATATTTTTCAACGTGGACGCACACGTTCTCAGAACGAATTGTAACTATAACTTAGTGTCGCCAGGTCTTAATCTATTTGTAGTCGTGTGCTAAACGTAATTCAATAATATGGGATATTAGTGCGTTATTTCCTGTGTCCACGACTAGGAAATTGTGGTAACGTAAATTTCTAACTTCTAGCTTCTGCTTGTGAACTAGAATTATGCTGCATGATTATGCATTTTATTTGAGCAAGATCCATTTTGTCTAAATTTGCACTTAACAAGAAAAACATCTTGTAACCAGTAATTTTACTTGTTTTATTATTAATGCATAGAATTTTCAGACAGTGTTTTTTGTTTTGTTTGACGGTTTAACAATCTAAGGAAAATTATTCCCTAGTGTGGATAAAATTAGAGTTTAACAGTTTTTTTTCTTGTATATTACAAGAACAAAACTTTATGGCCAATCAAATTTTATAGATTTTTTTATAGTTATGTTAGAAGAGGAACACTGCTCAGCATCAATATTAAATGTATTTGTTACCGTATAACCCGGTCAGAATGGTACTGGTCATTTGCTTGTTATAACATGAAACCCTGCCCTCGCAATAAAGAAATGAGTTCCTCGATTGCTATCTCTTCTTTTTCCGGCTCAGAACGCCTGACTAGAGCGCTGATGACCCAATCTCAAAAATAAACTAACGCTTGTTCTTGTAGTTGGTAATCTTTAGGAGAGGGGAAGTACTGATACAGACACTAGGCTGGATCGGGGGGCTTACAAGTGTTCAAGTGTAGGAAGACAACAATAGGCCTATTGGCCCAAACTAGGTTGCCTTTTGATAGCAAAAGGATTAGTTCTGAAGCAGAACGTCTAAGAGAGCTTCGTGTGCCATTTCTGTTTTTTTATAACGGGAAATGGAACGGTTTAGCTATTTATAAGCGATTTATGTAGAACTTATCGAGCCGCGACTTGAACGTTCCGATTGTATTACTGTTTACAACTACACTTAAAGTTTGTTCCATTCTTCGACAACTCAATACGTGAAGAAATTGCGCGTTATGTCGAGTGAGAAACGTTTTCCAACAATTTTGTATCCATTGTTCCTAGTCACTCCGTTTGTATCTAAAGTGAAAAGGCTCGCTCGGTCGACGTTTTTCCTTACCCTTTCATAATCTTCCACACTTCGATCATGTCGCCTCTGACTCGACGTTTCTCTAGCGAATTAAGATTGAGTTGACGTAGCCTGTCTTCGTATGATTTATTCCGCAGCGAGGGGGTGATTTTGGTATCTCTACATTGTACCTTCTCAAATTTAATAACGTCTTTTCTAAGGAATGGAGACCAGAATTGAACGGCATACTCGAGATGCGGTCTAACAATGGCATTAAATAACTTGAGCATCCTGTGCTGGTTTTTTGTACGAGATAGTGCGGGATATCGTACATAGCATTTTGTCGCCTTTCTTGACAGCATCGTTACATTGCTTGCTGCTTTTTAAGTCGTTGCTAATGATGACACCTAAATCTCTCTCTTCGGTGACGGGAATGAGTTTTTTTCCAGACATTGAATATTCGTGTTTGGGGTTATGAAGACCTATGTGCATAACTTTGCATTTGTCGACATTAAATTCCATTTGCCACTTTTCTGACCAATCAACAATTTTGTTCAAGTCAAGTTGGATCTGCTGACACTCGAGTTCAGTTTGCACTTTTTCTCCGATCTTAGTATCATCTGCGAACTTGCTAATGTTTGAGAGTACGTTGCTATCGAGATCGTTAGTGAATATCATAGAGAAAACTGGTCCTAACACGGATCATAGAGGCACGCCGCTTGTAACGTTACCCCAGGGGGAGGAAGTTCCGTTAAGTACAACTCGCTGCCGTCTGTCCGTAAGCCAGCATTTTATCTAGTTGTTGAGCTCGCCTCGAATACCGATGCTGTGCAATTCACTAATTAGGCGCTTGTGGGGGACTTAATCAAGAGCCTTTTGAAAGTCAAGGTAAATGATATCGATTGGAGATTTTGTGTTGTGGATTTTTATTATATTTCTGGAAAAGAGTAGCATATTTGTTGGACAGGAACGGTTGTGTCTAAAGCCATGCTGGGAGTCGCCCATCAATTTGTTTGATTCTACGAATTCTGGAATTTTATCCGTTATCAAACTTTCCATCAAATTGGACTACGGTGCCGTTGTCTACGGATCTGCAGCCAAAACTACTCTCGACCCTCTCTCGACCATCGCAAACAACCGGCGCATTCCGCTCCACTCCAATCGAATCACCTAACGTGCTCGCTAACGAAGTTCCACTTCCGCTCCGGCGAGACAAACTTTCACTACAATACTATTTTAAGACTAGAAGTCTTATCAACAACCCAGCAATCAGCTACATCACTAACATATCTGATAAGCGCCTTCTTGCGGCTAAAAAGAATATATGCTCACCGTTTTCCCTACGCGTGGACAACCTGCTGACCTCGCTCAACATCAATCGAAAAGCTATTAAGCCTTCATTTTCCTACCGAATCCTTCAAATTAACACACCGACATGGATGATCAACCCATCACCGGTCAACCTAGACCTGCAAATCTACCCTAAAGCAACTACTCCAACCAACGCGTACCGACAGGAATTCCTAAGACTACTCGAGGAAGAATATTTAGAGCACCGCCACATATACACTGACGGCTCCAAAACCGCGGACGGAGTGGGAGCCGCCGCTGTGTGCGGGGACACCCCACTCTCGGCCACCCTCCACAAGAGGCCTCCGTGTTCTCTGCTGAGCTTCGTGCACTCGAACTAGCCGTCTCTATCGCAAAAACAAATCGCTTCCCCAAATACGTCGTATTCTCAGACAGTCTGAGTGCCCTCACCCAGCTTAAAACACTGCATTATGAACATCCTGT
>SDVV010004391.1:0-20245 GCA_016164225.1 Gammarus roeselii
TATATATATTGATGGACACAACCACTAGCGGCAACGAACGCTTCACCGTTAAAATAGATACGAAACTTCTAAGCAACCCTTTGATGGTGTTGGTAATATATATATATATATATTGATTATGGGCAAGTGCCCATTGACAAATTAAATTGTTAATAGTAATGAGCTTCTGTGAGCAATAATAATTCAAGTAAACACGGTGCTTTCACTTTCAAGGCACAATCTGACTCCAAGTTATGCTATCCTTTTTTATATATGAGGTTGAGAATTGTGGGCAAGCACCAAGAAACAGACACAAAGACAATGACAGACGATGGTAAGTTCTCTTTGGTATTGATCCCATCTTAACTTAATGAAGACATCCAAAGGTAATATAGAAGGGGAAAAGAAGGGCGATAGGAAAGCCGGCAAGAAAATCCCGGTGGCGTCAATAATCGCGAGTAGTCCTTGGGGGATTTTTGGAGAGAAAAAATTGGAAGTCCAGTCAGACGAGAATTCGGTTTTTGTCTTGCCTGAAGATGGTGTCCCCTCATAGGCCTTTGGTTGCAGCGGGGATGAAAGGCTGCACACAGAAACATTTGGCTCAACAATGTTGCCACATGGGAGATAATCACATACCATTCTACCTGCCTCATACAGGCAGACAGATTAGGTGCATGTAATAAAAAGTGGATATCACATGAAACAAAATAACATACCACTAAGGGTGTAGCTACCAGGAATAAAAAATGGACGTCTTAAGCTCCATAATGCATGAATCTTACTCACTTCAATTTCTATGTTTATGTCCCAGAATATGCATTCTGGATGTATAATAGTTGCGAGAGATGTCACCTATTGAAAAAATATTATTTACACTATATATCTATACAAATTCATGGATCTAGGTAGGGTGCTACTCAGATCTAAAGATTGCTATCATGCTAGCATAATATCAATTTGAAAATTCTATTTTAGCCTGTGGCCGAGGAATTCCCCATTGCTTGCTGCCATGCCTTTGAATACAGTTGAAATCTTGCATCCAGGTATTTACAGGAGTGTCTTGCTGCAGAAATCTGCAACTGTATTTATTAGTCTGCTCTACATTGGGGATAGCACATATTAAACAATGTTATTCTCACCTGTCTTCTGTGGAGCAAAGTCCAAGGGAAGCCTTTTTATCTACGTTGCACTGACCAAGGTACTCTAGCTACACACTATCTATACGTATTTCCTGCAACAGAAAATATTTAGTTTCAGCTGGTGTCTTTCTTTACCTCTGTGGCCACAGTTTCTTTTCCAACTAGTAGTTTACCATTTAGAACCTCCTCGCTCGCGTATGTATGCAGGTATATAATAAACTAACTGCCACGAGAACAATGTTCTTGTCCCTGTCTACGCAGAGTTAAGAAAAACCCCGCTCAGCTTTGTTGTCCGGAAGGCGTTGTTGCCATATTTGTGTCAAGGTATTTCTCTGAATCATTTATTTCTTCTGATGCATGTTCCATGGCTTTTTGTGCGTGGGTATACATATTTATTTACCCAAAATAAATATTTGTTGCACTGTCATTATGGTTGGAAGCAGTTTGTACTTGCTGAACGGAAATGTTGTAGCTACCTACAGAGTGATGCAACAATGAGATCAAAAGATGCGATTGCTTAGTAGTAATAGGTGCATGTGATGCACGTATAATGTATTTGGTGTTATTAGGATAATGTAGGGTCAATTAAGGACCTCTACAACCCTGTACTCTCCAAGAACAGAAAATGACAAAAGTCATGCACAATCACACCACAACCAGTTTTCTCTACGATTTCAGGCCCGATTTACGTAGAGAATCTCACATAGAAGGAAGCTGATAAGTTCATCACCGAATTCGTTCGATACGAAGATAGTGTGGACGAAAAGTAACCTCGCCACGCCCTCCCGCTTAAATTTAACTGCCCTACCCCCTCAAATTACATGGACATACCTTATCTTGATAGTAAAATCAAGGCCACACCCTTCGACAGACCTGCGATGTGTTATAAATGCCAGAAGTATGGACACACGAGATTTAATTAGAGTGACGAGGCTCTCTAGTGCACTGGAGCTATCAATCCGTCCGTCCGTCGCCGTGTGGTGGTGTGTGCAGCCGAGCTCCACAGTTTTAGTGGAATTTAGGAAGATTGGTGTCAGAGTCACATTGAAAACAGTGTTTGACTACACTGTAAAGTGAGGTTGAATTCATCAATTTAACTGATACTGGTGAAGTTGTTTGTACTTCCATGTAATACGTGATATTGAACACGAGTGAACCCGCCATACTCGGCCCAGTAGAAGCGTCAGAAAAGCCACGCATCCAGCTGTGTGTTTTTATCACGATATAGTGCCTAATAGTTTCACTGACAGCTGCTGAATACTGAATCAATTGCAGAAGCACTAGATCGAGATCAGAATCATGTCACGTAAGCAGGAACACAAATGAACGCAAGAAAATTCATGAGTGAGAAAGCCGCTCACGTACAGTATCGAAGAAAGTCTTATCGCGTGTCCGAAAACACGATGCATGAGCATGAACCAAAAATTCCACACCCTCGTCCCATGAGAGTAACACGAAACAGAAGACAGTGATGAACCCTCAACCGATGCCTTCCCCCCCCCCCCCTCCAATCCGCTACTCTCCTTCCTCTCACCACATACTGCGGCTATTTAAAGGCAGACAGGGCTTTAACCCGCTCAGCCGAAAGACTCTTCTAGGCAGTGTTCGTGAAAGGATGTTAAAGTAATATTTGACATATTTTAAAGTAAATTGTTCAGAGTGTTTCCAAAGATACTCGTTCCTTCCATACCCCATGTACCCCGTCACCCCTCTTAAAAAATAAACACTACTAGCGGCATCAACGATCCTAGCATCATCTGGCGATATTAAGGCTTCTAGCGTCATCTGTCGGCATGAATGATCCTAGTGTCATCTGGCGGCATCGACGCTGCTAGCGTCATCTGGCGACATCAACGCTACTAGCGTCATCTCATCTAGTGACATCAACGCTCCTAGCGTCAACTGGCGGCATCAACGCTGCTAGCGTCATCTAGTGACATCAACGCTCCTAGCGTCATCTGGCTGTATCAACGCTGCTAGCGTCCTCTGGCGGCATCATTGCTGCTAGCGTCATTTGGTGACATCAACGCTCCCAGCGTCAACTGGCGACACCAACGCTCCTAGCGTCAACTGGCGTCATCAACGCTGCTAGCGTCATCTGGTGACATCAACGCTCCTAGAGTCATCTGGCGACATCAACGCTCCTAGCGTCATCTGGTGACATAAACGCTCCTAGCGTCATCTGGCGACATCAACGCTCCTAGCGTCAACTGGCGACATCAACGCTGCTAGCGTCATCTGGCGACATCAACGCTCCTAGCGTCATCTGGTTGCATCAACGCTGCTAGCGTCATCTGGTGGCATCAACGCTCCTAGCGTCATCTGGCGGCATCACCGCTCCTGGCGCCATCAAGCGACATCGATGTCCTAGCGTCATATGGCGGTATCAACGCTGCTAACGTCGTCTGGCGGCTTCAACGCTCCTAACGTCATCTGGCGGCATCAACGATCCTAGCGTCATCTGACCGCGTCAATGCTGCTAGCATCATCTGGCGGCATTAAAGCTATTCGCGTCATCTAGCGGCATCAACGCTCCTTAGGGACTTTTGCGCGAGTACACACGTCTACACTGTGCTACTTCTAGGCAGTATTCGCGAAAGGGTGTTAAAGTAGATACCTGAGATATATTCTTTATTGACATATCATTAGAAGTCATTAGGCTAATGTGAGACCGCTGCACCACATATATTAATTTCCATATCTCTCAACATCTCTAGTTTGAATAATCTCATAACGTTTTCAAACCCGCGTTACAATCCTGGTGAAATACCTCGCGGAAAATAAAGAATTTCACCCTCTAAATGTTTGTCAGCTGATAATCATCTTTAAGGAAATTTCATTGTCAGACCTTGATCAGTGTAGCTTTTTTTCCGTATGTGCTCTGGTTTTTCTTGGGCGGAATAATTCCGGCAGTCTTTTTTAGATCATATCGCAGCTGTACAACATAAGAAAATAAACCCTACATAATATTGAAAAGCTTCAACCCGCGCTCAAAAACTTGACGCAGGAATGAAAAAGCAAAACGTCACACCCTAACAAAAACGGGGCTGTGTACATTTTAGACTGACGTATTCATACGTGCGTGCCTATCTTCATCCCCATGGTCATGAACGGCTGCTGCTCTCTACCCCCGGCTCCTCCCCTTTTTCCACTGCTCCTCCGATCAGGTTGCGTCACATGCAGTCAATACTTGAACTGAATATCGTCATTTGAATATCTTCATTTGATTAGGTACAACCAATTTTGATCTTTCCTTTCATGCAAAAATATTCGTCGCTCAGTCTTTAATGAATTAAAAAAAAATTATTCGTTGACTGCCTGCATATATATTTTTAATATACCTATTATTTAGTGAAGCGGTGAAGAACAGGAGCACAGTTTGAACAATTTGACCGTGCTATATAAGTACTTGAAACATTTCATGCAGAACCGCGGTCTATTTTAAACTGTCCCTCGAAAATGCAGCGTGACAGCGAATATAATGTATATAGGAACTGCGACATGTGCAATAGATCGGTAGCCATAAACGTGGTTTTTAGTTCATAACTCTGTAGATTAATTTGCATTTACATAATACGTCAAAATTTTGGCAATTAGAACTCATCGCATTCCCTCGAATAAATAACACACCATAGTATAAGCCTGTAATTCCTTTTGGACCTAGATCACTCATTGGGTATCTTTACACCAATAAAATCGGCGACTGGCAAGCGATTCTTGAAGGCGCATTCGTTTAATTAAAAATTGTGTTTATTTTTCTTTACTACTTCACAAAACTTATTGCAAAATTTTCTTGAACAAGTGTATATCGTTTCTTCCTAAGTCGCATTAACTAGCACACATAACTGGCTCTAAGACACAAATTGTGAATCAAACAGAAACTCTAATTAAAATATCTATGAGGGTCAGATTGTGTGAATCTGTTATACACGTCTGAGTAGACTACTTTTTGAGCGTTTTAGCATTCATTCGTGTTTCGCTCAAGATTAATCTGTGTTAAATTTTCATACGTATAAAATGATTTAATTTTTTCAATTATCCCGACAACCGTAAAAACCAAGTCTTTTCCTGAAACTTCAAGATTATTTGTGAAAATTATCTACATTTCAGCTGCCGGTTTGGGCATAACTCCGACTAATGTGTACACATGTGTACACATGTGTACACATGTGACTAATGTGTACACATGTGCGCGCCCCTCACCATCTCACGGTCGTGAGTAGCTGATGCTGCTCTCTATCCCCGCCCTCTTTTCCACTGCCTCTCCTCCCCTGTTAAGTTTAGGACTTTTTCCGGTTCATCAAGTAAATTAAACCGCAGTATAAGCCTGTCGACCTTATGGACTGCAAATCCAAGAAACTCAGACAAGAAATAATTCAGACAAGAGGGACTAATATTTTAGTTAAAAATATAATAAATGTTGACTGGCCCAAAAGAGATTTGTCATAGCGTAAACTTGAAAATTCGGGAAGAAATACTCATAATCATTTATCTTAACTGGAAATTTTGAGTTGTCGTTCACTTTACCATATGTTCCTCAGAGCCTCCCATTTGAGAAGGTTGATGAGATATAGGCAGAAGCGATGTAACAATCTCTTTTGGTGTATTTCGGGGTACAGTTTGAAATAGATACACTAAAAGAGATTGTATATCGTTTCTGCCTATGTCTCATCAACCTTCGCAAATGGGAGGCTCTGAGGAACATATGGTAAAGTGAACGACAACTCAAAAATTTCCAGTTGAGATAAATGATTATGAGTATTTCTTTCCGAATTTTAAAGTTTACGCTATGACAAATCTCTTTTGAGCCAGTCAACATTTATTATAATTTTAGATAAAATATCCGTTCCTCTTGTCTGAATTATTTCCAAATATTAACGAAGTTTTGGATAATTTAAACAAATTGTTATAACCTAAAACTTAATTACTTGGTGCAATTTCCTTCTACCAATAAAATGACATCTTGTACCTGCGTCTTCCGATTAAGTTTATAGCGAACATCTTTGCGTAGGCTTAATCAGCATTCATTGAAACTACTAGCTAATTATTTGTTTATGCCTCTTTTCTGACTATACTGTATTTATTGTTACAAAGAGTTTGTAATGTTGGCATGAACAAAGCTCGATATGTGTTTGAACGATAAGCAATACCTGCATTGATTCTGCGCACTATAACGTCACGGGTCCTCCTTTTAACGCAGAGCCCTAAAATTATAAGTTTATAAGACGCTCTGTAAGCCCCTCCAACAACAAACCCTCTAAGTAGTCCACTTCACTGAGATTTAACCTTGAATTAAAGACAGTGTGTCCCACAGTCACAATGTTAACAGAAGCAAATCCTGCTGCATGTGTTATAATGGAACATGCGAGAAATGCAGATGTGCCAAGAATAACAGAGACTGTATATCATGCAAAAGCTAAAAATACACCAGAACCAGCAAGCCTATAAACATAGAGCTGCCGCATTGCCCACACACTCCGGTGGCAAGCGCATGTGCCCCAAAACACGATACAGAGAAGCCTACCCACTAACACGGGGTAGCTCATTCAGTGACAGATACACACCTAACACTGCTGAGCTCTCCATCTCCCACCCCTTGTACCTCTGAAACTGAGTCCATAACTCCCATTTCTTCCTCCGATACAGAGCCTTTAATCGTCATATCAACAGAAAAATCCGCAAGAGCAAAACCGGCTCACTGTGATGCATCAGGCACCAGCACCGGGTCAACAGAAAATACCAAGGCCCCTAAGACAAAATTCATTTTGATATCCTCATGAAAAATGTGCTAACATCCGACCTTTTAGATGTATGCACTTTTGAAAAGATAAATACTAACAATTATGGTGCTCTGTTTAAAATCATTGGACGCGCAAATCCATTCAAAAATTACAATGTTGTGCTCACGGAATACGTCGAAAATGAGGTAGTAGTCAAAATAAACACCGCGATTTCAACGAAAAACCAAAATGCTAAGACGTACATGGCAGAACCCCTCAATCTGAAAACAATGGAACAGAGGTGCCGTTTCATGAGTTTTTGCCACTCCATGAGGCTCAAAGTTATCCCAACAGGCAAACTAAGAGATGAATCCACTGGTGCCCCCGACGAACGATCGTTTCATTCGGAGAATGCTAGTCTAAACAATAGTGGAATTATCAAATTCTTCACCACACTAGCACGTTACGGTCCTCAAAGGGTTGAGGTATTGCCGTCCCTGTACTATAACAATATCAGAAGCAAGCAATCATTACTCTGGTCTCCTCCCTTCCTTTACTTCCCTACATCATATGGCCATCATCTCGTATCATCACCCCATCACACGTCAGCAAAGGACATCTACTCGCAGACAACTCACATCCTAGCGCGCTCTCATCACCCCCAAACTAAAATTCAAACTAAAAATAACCAATTAGTGAATCCATATCATTCCCACACAATTAGCTCCAATGCACCGCCTTTTAAACACGGTCGCAGCAATAGCGTCTCCTATGCGCTTCCTCATTTCTTCTCCTACCCTCCTCCCCCACTCTACACTACTCACACAAATTCGTCCAACTATTCTTGCAGCACAGCCCCAATCCTCCCCTCTCGCCACTATTCCCTTACCTCAGCCAAAACTTCGACTCTTCCTATTCCGCTAATCCCTCCCATTTATTACCCCCTCCACCCATTCTTCCCTCGAGCTCCCATTCTCGTTACCATTCCCTACCCTCAACCCAACCTCCAACATTACCTATCCTCATAATCCCTTCCATATATTACCCTCCTCCATCCTCAAGCTCCCACCGTCGCTACCAGTCTCTAACCTCAGCTCAAAGTTCAACTCTACCTTTCCCGCTAATCCCTCCCATATATTACCCCCCCTACACCAATTCTTTTCTCTAGCACGGTTCAGTCATCCTCAGCCATGCCGCTCTTCAATCACCGATTTAAATTTGTTTCCCTTGGTTCTAGTCAGTCTCCCCTGCTCCAACCCACCCTCAATAACAAAGAACAAAACCGAAAGCAAGGATATCCCAAACATACAAACAATGCCACTCAAGAATCAGCAATTAGATTCTTAGCTAACATCAGTAAGAGTGTTACTGAAGAGCATATTAAAAATCTAAATGACGGTGACGTTGCTGACACAATAAAATAATAAACCGGATGAACGAATGCCAATGCAGGAGACGGAAAACTTGCAACAACTCCCAAGGAACACCACATTGACACCATTCTCAATGCTTTAAGATTAAAAAGGCAATCAACACTAGCAGACGGACATTGTATGATTCACGCGGTGAAAGGATCCTTAGCAAAACAAACAGGACTTAACGATGAAAACATCTTAGAGGTGATAAAAACTAAAGCAATGGAGGAATCCTTCAACTACATAGAAGATTACGAAGCCTTCACTAACTATAAAAAAGATGATAGGTTCATCTCCGAGATAGAAAAGTATTTTAAAAAACAAAGAGTACAATCGCAGTTTTGGCGATCTAGTTCCCGCAATTTTCAGCAACGCACTCAAAATACGAATCACAATCTTAGATGGAACAAACCCGAACATGTATCAAAAACTGTAATTAATCCGACCAACCTTAAGAGTGATGAAGCTGCTCAATACTCAATATGTGTAGCGAAGAAAGAGGACCACTATAGTAGTCTTGCATCAGCCCACCCTCTGAAGCCATATTTCAAAACCACTAAATATTGTAGCGAAGCGAAACAAGCATGCTGAAACAAATGTGCAGTGTTCCAATGGGTAATCTTCTTTGCAATACGACAATGATACATCCATATTTGATGAAGAGATGCATCTGCAATCAACCCAAAGTGACACCAACTGTCCTGTGTGTATAAACAAATGACTAGAGGCACAAACTGTTTAATCTGGGAGCAGCAACCACCCCTCAGCAACCACATCTGTAAATACCCATCAGAACCTAAATAATATCGTGATTAAACATATAAACGTTAGAAGCTTAAGAACCAAGAAGGATCACATCAAAATGATGATGTAGGAGGACTCAATTGACATTCTATGTCTGACTGAAACCTGGCTGGAATCTAACACTAACCCTACCTTTATCGAGATTGACGTCTTCAATGTTTATAGAAAAGGTAAAGAAAGGAAAGGATGTGGAACCGTGATTTATATACGAGAAGAATATACTTCTTCTCATGTAATGCTTAACGGCAGTAATGAAGTTGATGACCTTTCGGTGAACATCCAGGTGCGAAAAAACAGATCGTTTGTTGTTGTTTTCTCTTTACAGACCACCCAAAACAAGTGTACAGTCTTTTCAATACATCGAAGAAAGATTTCGAAAAGCGATCCGCTTAGGAAAGACGCTGTACATTTTGTGAGATTTCAATGATGATCAATTGGAATTGAAATCCAACAATATGAAGCCGATTTTAGACAGACTCGGGCTACATCAGCTCATAAAAAGTGCAACATGAATTACTCCCGAATCCCAAACTGTATTGGATCTGCTCATAAGTAACAATCCGTCTTTCATTGTTACCACAGACGTGGAGCCGAATTCTTTCTCGGACCACTATGAAAAAAACTGTACTATTAACATCAAAAAATAGAAGAAACAAGTATACAAAATAACCGGTCGTACAAAAAAAATGCACCGCGGATAATTTCAGAGCACAACTAGTGGCAAACGTTGAGATGGCAATACCAATACATAGCACAAATAACGTCACAGAGCAAGCCCGAATACTCACAGACTATCTTCTCATATGTCTGAACGTGGTGGCGCCAACAGTAACTAAAACAAAGAAAAGCATGCCAGTTAAATGGATTAAAAAAAAACTGCGAAACGAAATTGCACTTAAAAAATATCTCAAACGCAGAGCAAAACGAAGCATCACTTGGTTAGAATTATTTCGAATTCAAAATCGAAGGGTCAAACGAGAAGTCAGGAGGGCAAAAATTGAATACCATCATGAGGAACTAGAACAGCGCAAAAACAATCGAAAAGGAAAGTGGAATGTACTGAAAAGAATTGTTCTCCACGAAAAAATATCACCTCGCCTACTTATCCGAATACTCAAGCAGCTTCAGAGAAGTTTAACCACCACTTCGCTGAAGTTGGGAAACAGGTTTTTGAAGAGGTAACCCTGGAAGCTTATCAAGAATTACAGAGCGACGTAACAGATACATGGAGTCCAAAAGCATTGGATGGAGACAGCGACCTAGAAGCAAACGTCCAATGGAAACCAAAGCAAGTATCGCAACACGAAGTAAAACAAGCTGTATTTGCCTTGAGGAACGCAAATTCAACAGGAATAGATGGTTTAGTCCTACAATATCTGAAAGACAGCCTTCTAGTTACCTTGCCTTACATCAGCACAGTTATTAACATCTCCATAGCAAGTGAAACTTTTCCCGAGATCTGGAAGCAAGCAATCATCAAAGCAATTCATAAATCTGGGGACAAGAATGAACCATCCAACTTTAGACAGATCAGTCCTCTGTCTGCCCTATCCAAGATTCTAGAAAACGTAATATCTATCCAATTGATTGATTACCTGGCATCAAACAGCTGTTGAATGACTGTCAGTATGCTTATCAGCGAAAATTTTCAACAGAAGACGCACTTATGAGCATAACTGAAGATCTGTACAAAAACTTTGATGAGGGCAGATATCTCTACTGGTATTGCTAGACTTATCGAAAGCATTCGACAGTGTAAGCCACACAATTCTTTTTGACAAGATCCGCAACATCGGAATAGACCTTACTTGGTTCGAAAGTTATTTGATAAATCGGCAACAATCAGTTAGACTCGACAACGCAACTATGTCAAATTCGGCAACAGTTGCCTTTGGGGTCCCTCAAGGTTCGATACTTGGCCCCTTGTTGTTCCTGGTTTTTTAGAAATGACATCGACTGCAAAATACCAAAAAATCAAGCGGAAATGGTAATGTACGCCGATGATGTTCAAATACTACTTTCACAAAAACCGTCAGTTCTGAATTCGCTGAAAGACGACGCCGAGACAGCCGTATCCAATCTGAAATCTTGGTATGATAAAAATGGACTCAAGCTCAACTCTGAAAAAAACAAAATGCATCTTGTTCGGCTCGAACTCAAAAAGGAAAGCAGTTTCAATTAATTTATCTATCAGGATAGGCTAATCTGACATTCCTGTTGAAGATAAAGTTATAAGTCTGGGAGTATGGTTTGATCCCGATCTTTACTTCAAACACCGCGTAACTACTCTGTGTTCCAAGTTGAATGGAACACTTTTGTTCCTAAACTCTGCAAAAAAAGAATTGGACTTCAAATCGAGATTACTGATTGTCCACGCTTTAGTATTTTCTCACATTAACTACTGCCTTTCAATTTGAGGGAAATGCACCAAAACTCAAAGAGAGAATGTGCAACGTTGTATAAATTTTGCGGCAAGAATAACATGTGATGGTAGCCACAGAAAACGAGACCACGTAAGTCCTCTCCTCGAAAAATTACAGTGGCTCAATATTGAAAACAAACTGGCACTCCATGAGTCAATCAGAATTCATAAAGATCTTCTAGAAAAACATTCACCCGGCAGCCACAGACTCATTTATTCTCGAGGTGAAAAGAACAATCGATTCACAAGAAATAATGATACTCTGCACGTTAAACACAGGAAAACAGAAACTGCCTGTCGAGTTTTTTCGATCACTGGACCAAAATCCTGGAACAACCTCCCAACAAGCCATTAGAATCTTGAATCCAACACGTCCTTCAAGAATAGGCTTATTGAACATCTATTGGCCGATCAATTCAAAACCGTAACGTCGCATACAAACACAAGCTAAAAGCATAACACCAGTGACCAGATAATGAATTCTGTTCTTGAGCATGTTAGACACCATCTAATCGTTTTTACTCTAACGATATATATGTTTTCTATGTTGCTGCCGATCACAATTATCTTTGCCAATTACCATAAGTGTTAACCATCGTTTCGTCTATTTCTATGTTTTAAATTTTCCTGTTCGTTTTAGTATAATTAAAATACAAACTCAGTTTTTTCGATGAACGAAAGGCAGCTTCTTACTTTGACTAAGGTTAACTCGTTTTTAGTATCATTCATTGAACTGGTTCTGACAATTACCGTACCATTTTTGATTATACAATCATTGCCTTATAAGCTAATACTCTACCTTGTCTTCTATAACGGAAGTATATTCATCCGACTTGTGTACTCCAGCATTGGATTATTCTGATTCTCTGATACTTTGCTGTAACTGGTTATTATATCTCCACACTAATCACAATTGCCCCTGCCAATTACCCTTGGTGTTAAAATAGCGTTTCATCTATTTCAACGTCTCAATTCGATACAAATATAAATAAGTAAATTCGATACATATATACATACATTGATGAATTCTACCAATTAAAGTACCATTTTAAATTTGCAATCGCCATCATAAAAGGTAACATTGTTCTCTAATCTTCTCATGGAGAAATCTTTCCATCTGAGTTTTGTACTCCGCCGCTGAATTATGCTGATTGTCGTCCATATATGTATGTAGGTATGTACGCGTATATGTGTGTATTTGTATGTGTACATGTACATGTATTTATATATATATGTACGTGCATGTATATGTATATTTGTATGAATATATAGGTGTTGGTATATATTTAATGGTATATTGTGTATTCCATTCGGTTCCATGAAGGACAAGCCAGCCGCCTGGTAGAGATGAGCTGAGATGTATTCATTAATTTTAAATATATCAATCCCATGCCCATGAGTTTTTCACTTAAAAATATAGCACATATTGTGAAACTGTTTTGCAACACGAAGTAGCCACAAATCGGGCACCGACAGGAGATGTGCTGTCACAAATTCATTTTTATTTCTCGCTTCGCTTATTCAAATACAGCATTTAAAAAATAAGTTCTATGTGTCAGACCTAAGTATTGAAAACCCATTGCTAGACGATGGAAATAAACGATTTAATATTAATAATCACCCTTCTAGCGCCGAATGTCAAACCAACAAGTAGTGCTGCATCAAGTTAGTCTCTGTTTATTTTCTTTTTACGTTCAAGTTGGGTTTACTACTGCGCAAAGTCAAAGTCCTCTACGCGACGAACGTCTATGGTATGTACGGCTGCCACAGGTGGTACAGGAACTCTTAAGGTGCTGAGGCCATATAGTCGTAGCACTCCCCGGATGGCAGTAAGGAGGAATAACACACTACCAATCCTACTTCAGAGCCCTAAGGATCCGCAGTAGACCTTAAGGTGCCGGGCTGCTCGCTCCAAAACCTGCTGAGGGGGAAGATGAAGAAGAGACAGAAAACGGGGATCTCATGCATGATATCTACACCAGGTGTAGGGATTTCACGCATGGGAACAGCAAGAACAGATAGAAGAAGAAGGAATAGTCGTAGAAAAGGTTGCATGAATGAAAGAAAGCCACTTGGCTGTTATTTGCCACCCGAAAGTAGAATATTTTGAACCGGTATGTGGATTTTTATGTGTGCGTGTCTGTGTGTGTGTGTGCATGTGTATGTGTGTAGGTGTGTTTTTGAGTGCAACGACTATTAGGAGAGTTGTTAAGAAGAAGTCTGGGACAAGTTTAAGTAAATTTGAATGGAATATAAGATGCAAATAAGGGAAATAAAAATTAGGCAAATCAGGATGGAGGAAAAAAGGAGCGGTAGTGAAGGGTGAAGAAGAGGGGAGTCTGAAGGGAAATAAGGGTGTTCACCCTCGTGGTTGGGGCGTGACTCTGTGCGGCCCGTGAACCTAACAGATGCCTAGGGCGGAGGGGGGGGTACGGAAACACGATTAGTGATTGTAATGGTAGGTCAAGACGCTCACACTGCTGCCAAGACGACAATGACAGACAGGATGACACTGCTTTCACTGCAAAATAAACGGCCACCCCACTGCCCAATGTACGTGTTATCACTCCCGTGCGAACTAATAACTCTGTTTCAATGAACCCTCGATAGCACAGATTGGTCTCTTATATGTGCGTGAACCTTAAATCGCACATTGGTTTTGCAATCAAAGCGGTCGTTTAAAGATAACGTTAAAATAGATAAAGCCAGTCAGGAGGCCATCAGGAGTGAGCCTTTTGTCCCCTGGCGTTAACCAAGGGACCGATGAGTGATGAAGGGAGAAACTCCATCCAGGAGATGCCAGTATCCCTTCCGGAGTGACGAAGACCAAGATGCCAACAGCCAAAATTATCAGCCTCCCCAAGACGATCAACGCCACCTCAGCCGAGAACAACCAAACCAACAGCCGCATCGAGAAGTTGAGCAGAAAATTCACGAAATTATGAATCTACTAAACCAAGCAACCGGCCTCTCCGAGCAGGAAGCAAAATCTTCGCCGCAGGACCCAATACAATTGACGATCGTCGAACGAGACTTGAATGTCATGTCAAAGAAATATTTCTTCAAATTCACGAACTCGTGAAAAACCGACAAGCCAAAGAACTCGCAACCTACGCAAGTGCCTCTACCTCCACATTCAACGACAATCTTGACGACTCTCCACCCCACAAAAACCCTAACCTAGCTCCGAGGGCTGCAAAGAAGAAGCAGTATTCGTGATTTACTGAACACAACCTGTTCAACAACGGTCCTAACTTTCTCGAACATTTAAAAGTCACATTCGACGTTATGAGCCGACCAGATTTTTGTCCTTACGCACCACAAGAAGAACTGGGGATTCACCATTACGGTCATGCACAATAATTCCCCACCCGACTTTCTCCACGAGTTCAGGCTTGATTTATATTGAGGATCTCTCAAAGGATGAGGTTGATAAGTCCATCACCGGACTCGTTCAGAACGAGGACTCTGTGGTCGAAGCAAAATTCGCACCAAAAATCAAACCGAAAACGAGCACCACCACGCCCTCTTGCTGAAATTCAACTGCCCTACTCCACCAAACTACACAGATATACCTTTTTCTGCCACTAAAACCAAGGTTACACCCTGCGACAGACTTCCGATGCGTTGCTACAAATGCCAGAAATACGGACACAATTTGCGAAAATTGTAACGGCAAGCAAAGATGCTCACACTGCTCCCAAGACGACTACGACAGACGGGACAAAGGCTAGAGGTCTCAAGCACAAACGTGTTCATTTTCCCTTCACCATTTTCAGGAATGTACGTTGATCCCTTCCGTGCCATTTAATAACTGATATCAAAAATAATTTAATGTCCATAAATATATGAATTAAATACACTTTCTTCTACACCCCCACCAAAGACCTGAGCGCGTTTGCTGCAGGTTGGGCATAGGATTACGGAGCTACCGGAGTTTCTCCAGCAACTTGGATCAAATCACGAAACCAAAGTTCTGCCGCATACCAACTCACTTTCCCAAGATCTGATGCCCCCGAATTCATAGTTATCTCGGGCGGAAAAGGGAAAACAAAAACTTATTCAGTGGCGATATGGCCTGCAATACGCATTACATGTCATGAATACGGTCACGTTATCAAACACTGCCAACCGCAAATCCCTCAGCGTTGTAAGAAGTGCGCCGGCGACCATGACAAAAAGACTGCAAAGCCTTCCAACCTACGTGCTACCACTGTTCATGTGGATATATATGCAGTGTATATGTGTATGTTTAAGAGGCAGGCGACCGCGACTGCCAAAGATACATGCACCAAAAATCAATGCAATGATGCAAAACAAACGCAGTGTCACGCGTAAACGAGCTTTCTAAATTTGGCACGGAGAAAATCCAACTCACCTTTACTATGCCGCAACAGTTAAATCTATAAAACAAACCCAACCACTGAGGCGATACCTATACATCGTAAACACAACCTAATGACAAGAACTCAATGCTACTCCATAGTAGCAGCACTACTGCACCCAGCCCAGCAACCGCCCTTGCAGCTGAGGCGAGTGACCCTCACAATGAACCCAATGGCACCCAAGAGAACACCGCATGGACGCTGCCTCCTCAGTCGACCACGATTCAAGGCCCACTAACACCAAAACGAAAGGGTGCAGAGACACAGCGTCAACCTCGAGGCGTTCGACGCCCATTTGCAGCGAAGCGAAGAGATCAGCAATAGCCTACGAATAACAACTTGCTAGGAACAGAATGTAGAACAACTTCGGCCCGTCCTAACCGAGACCACACCCAGCAAAAACCAAAGCATGTGACTCAATCCTCAGTTCACATGCGCGACACCAGAACATCTCAGAAGTGAAAAAGTCCATCGCCTGGTAGGATGCTCTAAAAATTGCCAACTAAGAACTAATTTCCAAATTAGCTTAACAACCCTACGTCTCAGTCGACCCAAATATCTCACCAGCGACTCAGCCAACCATCTAGTTTAAACAAAACTCCATTGAAGATCAGCGCGTTCGTTTAAGAAGCAAACACAAAGAGCGGAAACACTCGTCCTCCTACGCGAGCACTCACAGCCGCAACCGTAGTAATCCTAGCAGACCAGGCTTTACCGAAAGCGGATGCTCCCGCGAACACTCTCGATCTAGGACTCCTGAGCAAACTCAATTGCACGAACACCACGAAAGTTTTTGCAAGCCACGCGACTTCTCTCGATCATCAAGGTCCGAGTGAGAACCGCCTCTAAAGTGAACAACAGCACAATACCTCTCTTTCTTCTGAGGACGGAACTCCAAGTAATCGCTGTGAAGATATGCGTTTGAAGACCAATAACAGTGGTGTCTATCTGCTCGTCACAAAGCCACGACTTATCTGAAATCGTTGATAAACTAGCACAAAATTCTAGCCAGATATCGCAATAAACAAATTACACTCACGTTGAGGCTCTGGTCGAAATGAAGCCCAAATTAAATCAAACAAATTACACGTCCGCTTTCCAATGAGGGAAAATGAGAGTGATAGAACTTATTGATTTCGCTCCCACGGGTGAGGAGTTTACAAGTGTTTACAAGTGTAGGAAGACAACAACAGGCCTATTAGCCCAAACTAGGTTGCCTTTTGATAGCAGGATGGTTAGTTCTGAAGAAGAACGTCCAAGAAAGCTTTATCTGCAATTTTTGGGAACGATAGGGAACGATTTAGCTATTTATCTGCGATTTATGAAAAACTTATCGAGTCGCGACTTGAACGTTTTGACTATTGCTGTTTACAACCTCTACCGGAAGTTTGTTACATTCTCCGACAACTCTATACGTGAAGAAATTGCGCGTGGTGTCGAGTGAGAAACATTTCCCGACGATTTTGTATCCAGTGTTCCTAGTCACTCCTTTTGTATCTAGAGCGAATAGGCTCGCTAGGTCGACGTTTTCCGTATCATTCATAATCTTCCACACTTCGATCATGTCACCGCTGACTCGACGTTTCTCTAACGAATAAAGATTGAGTTCACGTATTCTGTTGTATTCGCACGATTTATTCCGAGCGAAGGGATGAGTTTGGTAGCTCTACGTTGAACCTTCTCTAATTTACTAACGGCTTCTCTGAGATATGGGGATCAGAATTGAACGTAATACTCGAGATGCGGTTCAACAAATACATTGTGTAACTTGAGCATACTCAGTGGGTTTTTGTACAAGATTGTGCGTGATATCATACCCAGCATTTTGTTACCTTTCTTGACAGTATCGTCACATTGCTTGCTATTTTTCAAGTGGTTACTAATGATGACACTTAAATCTATCTCCGGTGACAGGAATGAGTTTCTTTCCGGACATTGAATATTTTTGCTTGAGGTTATGAGGACCTATGTGCATGACTTTACATTTGTCTACATTGAATTTCATTTGCCGTTTTTCTGATCAATCATAAAAAAATTTCAAGCCTAGTTGGACCAGCTGACACTCTATCTCAGTTTGCAGTTTTTCCTCCTATCTTATAGTCGTTTGCAAACTTGCTAATGTTTAAGAGTACGTTGCTATCGAGAAAGTTAATGAATATTATAAAGAGAACTGACCCTAACACGGATCCTTGAGGCACGCCGCTTGTAACATTACCCAAGAGGGAGGAAGCTCCGTAAGTACAACTCGCTGCCGTCTGTCCGTGAACCAGCATTTTAACCAGTTGATAAGCTCGCCTCGAATACCGATGCTGAGCAATTTACTAACTTGGCGTTTGAAAGGGACTTTATCAAAGGCTTTTTGATAGTCAAGGTAAATGATATCAATTGGAGATTTTGTGTCGTGGATTTCAATTATATATCTGAAAAAAGTAGCTGGTTCATAAGACAGGAACGGTTGTGCCTATAACCATGCTGAGAGTAGCCAATTAGTTTGTTTAATTCTAAAAATTCTGTAATTTTATCCGTTATCAAACTTTCCATTAATTTGCAAATGACTGAGGTGAGACTAATTAGACGGTAGTTTCCGGGACGCTTTTTGTCCCTTTTTAAAAAAATTGGGGTAGCATTGGTCTCTTTCCATTTAGAAGGAGGTGTGATTTGTGAGAGATTGGGTGAAAATATTTGATAGATTTTCGGTGATTTCGTTTATAGTCTCTTTTAGATTTCTGGGATGAACTTGGTCTGAACCTGGAGATTTTGTGACTTTCAATTGATCTATTTATTAAATAAGTTCAGCGGTGGAAAAGTTCACTGTGCAGAGGGATTAAATTCGTTTTTCCACTATGATATCCTCAAGGTTAGGAATATCCTGATTCTCGGACGTGAATACAGTCAAGTAAGCCACTCATTTTGGTGTCGTCCGCTTCTAGCTCATCAACATCGTTCTCGAGAGGACCAATAACAGATCTTAATTTTTTTTAAGAAATACAAGTAAAAAATTGTTTTGGATTAGTTTTGGCACTGGGGGCAATTTCATTTTCATAATCTTTCTTCTAACTCAAGCTCTATCAAAAAACGTATTTAGTTGTGGTCTCTAGTTCAGAGTAGTTGGCCCACTCCGACGCTCGTGACATTAGAGTCGCTCGCACTAAATAGGAGATCGAGAATATGACTACCTCTTGTAGGTGTCTTCACCATTTGGGCCAGGAACTTATCGTCTGCAAATCAATCAGACGTTGGCCGATGGCAGTGCAATTGTCTGTGTCCCAATCAATATCAGGGTATATTGAAGTCTCCAAGCACAATACTGCGTTGTGTTGTGACGGCAACGACGAGGGTGTTGTAAAGATCGATATCATCTGCAGCCTTGTTTTTTTGGGGGACGACGAATGAGAGTGATGTGACATTATATTTGTTTACCGACTACTTGGATTGCTACTACGTCGTGCCTGCTGTTGGCAATAGTGACTTAAAATATTTGCAGAGTGTTTTTCACGAGAAACAGCACTCCTCCGGCCTCTCGGCCTTGTCTATCTTAATGAAATATTGGGTAACCGGGGAGAGTGAATTCGCCTAAAGAATAGTAGTATAAAGTACTCAAAACGCGAATGTGAAGGAATTAGATAAGCGTTAATTAGCGGTGGGCGGGGTAGGGCGCGGTGCATGCAACCTTGACTCGCCGAGCGTACGTGGGTTCTCGCAGAAACGGGGGGCGGGGGCGGAGGGTACCGGAACTGGTTTGGCGCGAAAGAAGCGGACAGACGGAATGCTTTTACATGTTAACGGGTTATATATTTACATAAGGATATTAGCATTTCAATACTTGGGGGGATATTGCAACTTCGTTGCTTTCATATTGCATGTTCAATGCTGTGTCCTCTGGATTATTTCTGAGGGGGATATTGACAAACATACATTTATAAGATATTTTTGATTGGTAATTACAATTATATAATAATTTACAAGCTGCATTAAATGTCAAGACTTCACTCATATTCTTCTTGCACGATTCTTGATTTCCAGACACGTTCATGATGAATTTTCAACCTTGATATCATTTCTTCGAGGTATGATGTTGATCAATTTACACGTGGCTTAGATTCAATCAGTTCCTTGTTATTTTCGCCGATTGTTTTATCTACGATATTCGCCACGGATTCATTTACAGTCATATTATGACCGAATGTCACATTGCATGTGATTCGTTTATATACATATGAGCTTATTTGTAGATCGAATAAATATAATATAACCAGCAATGTTGTAATTACAGTTATGGTATATATTCTTAGACGATGTGGTGATAAACGTAATATATCCATGCTTGCTAATGTTTCAATGATTTATTTAGAACTCGGTTATATATATATATATATGTATA
>SDVV010004392.1:0-20245 GCA_016164225.1 Gammarus roeselii
TCAATTTGTCGACAGACATCAATTTGTCGACAGACATCAATTTGTCGACAGACATCAATTTGTCGACAGACATCAATTTGTCGACAGACATCAATTTGTCGACAGACATCAATTTGTCGACAGACATCAATTTGTCGACAGACATCAATCTGTCGACAGACATCAATCTGTCGACCAACTCAAATTCATCAACCAACTCAAATTTGTCGACACACAAATTTGTTGAGACACAAATTTGTCGACACACCAATTTGTCGACAGACACAATTTGTCGACAGACACAATTTGTCGACAGACACAAATTTGTCAACAGACACAAATTTGTTGACAGACATGAACGTTTGGACAGACGCAAGTTTTGTCGACAGACACAAATTTGTCGACAGACACAAATTTGTCGACAGACACAAATTTGTCGACAGACATGAACGTGTGGACAGACATACATTTGTTGACAGACATACATTTGTTGACAGACATACATTTATTGACAGACACAAATTTGTCCACAGACACAAATTTGTCCACAGATAAATGTGTCAACAGACATAACTTTGTCAACAGACATAACTTTGTCAACAGACATAACTTTGTCAACAGACATAACTTTGTCAACAGACATAACTTTGTCAACAGACATAACTTTGTCAACAGACATAACTTTGTCAACAGACAATTTTTTTTTGAGGGATGTGAAATTGGTTGACAGACATGAATTTGTTGACGGACGTAAAATTTGTCGACAGACATAAAATTTGTCGACAGACCTAAAATTTGTCGACAGACCTAAAATTTGTCGACAAACCTAAAATTTGTCGACAGACATAAAATTTGTCGACAGACATAAAATTTGTCGACAGACATAAAATTTGTCGACAGACATAAAATTTGTCGACAGACGTAAAATTTGTCGACAGACGTAAAATTTGTCGACAGACATACATTTGTCACCAGACATACATTTGTCGACAGACATACATTTGTCGACAGACATACATTTGTCGACAGACATATATTTGTGGACAGACCTAGATTTATCGACAGACTTTATTTGTACACCAAAGGCATTCAAGGTCGAAATATGATCATTACTTCCGACTTATATTTTTTTCTCCCTAGTTTCAGGAAAGATGCCAAAAATGCTCTCGGCGTCGGGCGAGCGGGACGGCTCCTGCAACACGAAGACCTATCGGATTCCCTGTCCACTCGCTCCCGATGTGCCTATCCTCTGCCAAAAGATTACCTACTTGCCTAAAACACTCCAGCTGCTTTGCGGCACACGTGAATAGGCCAGCGGGGTGCCACATCTGCTTATCGGCCATGGAAGCGACCCTAGGCAGTGCGGCCTTCGAGGCTTTCCTGAACAAATCAATACCACCCTGCCCCTCGGTTTGGCCCCAAAAGACCTAGACGCTTGGTCGAACGCGCACTTTGCACTCACAACACACTGCTCCATAGTCAGGTTCATGATGGAATTCACGAAAGCTCCCATCCTCTCCCCAAAGGCTCACTCAGAGGCCACAAAGGGTAAGATAGCTTTCTCGGTCCATCACATTTCTACAGAAGCACAAACCAAGGATTTCCACTTCCGCAATCAGGTTGCTCAGAACCTGCGCGACTACATCCTCAGCGTATCACTGACGAGGATTCTTGCGTGCATAAGGACTCCCGTCCTGACAGATGACACGCGAGTTACCCCGCAGTCACGGCATTGTCTGTCGGAGCTCTCCGTAGGCTCCATTCACAAACTGTTGTCGGGATCCCTGATCGACGCAGCTCAGTGGAGATACCAGATTCGAGTTCAGACGCTGGACAAGCTGTCCCCGGAATCCGTTCGGACAGCCCTCCTAGCAGGGTCGGTATTTGAACCTCAACTTTTCACCGACGAGGCGATCTTACAGGCTTTTCAGGATCTGGAAATTTTCCGTAGCAGAACAGAGGTCCTCTTCTTTATGGGCTCCTCCACTTCAGCGTTCGTTGCCACCGCACCACCGGTGACTCGGAAACCCCCGCAACACCGGCAAGATATCGCACTGTATTCCCTCCAGGGCCGTGGCGGGATGGCAAGAAGCTTCTTTCGTGGCCATCCCGCACCGTCCAAGGTGCGCCCTACGTTCCAGCACAGCGCCAGGCAACCCCAAGGGAGGCGAGTGGTCTCCGGTGCCTCACATACAAGCCAAGGGTCCCACTCCCCTTCCTGTCATGGGGGCCCGGGGACGCAACCAGTATGTTGAAAGGAGGAGAGGTCGCGCAGGAGGTGGTCGGGGAACCTCGGCCAACAAACGGCCCTCCTCCTCCTCCCGCTCGCAGCCCATAGGTAACTACAGACAGCGGGACCGCCCCTCCTTCCGCAAGTTCTGATGCACTGCCGGCGACCCTCAAGAACCGCCTGGCTCACGAGAGCAAAGCCACGCCTTTGGTCAGGCGCATCCTTTCCGAAGCCTTCTCCTGGAGATGGACGCCACGACACCCTCCGCTCAATTTCACTGTCTCCTACCGACAACACGGGAACGTTCTCAAACCCCTCGTGTTAGATTTCCTGCAAAAAAGCATAGTCAAGGCAGTTCCCAGTCAACCAGCTATAGTATCTCGCATCTTGGCGGTCCCCAAGGCCTCGGGAGGGGATCGCCTAGTGATCGACCTCTCCAAACTTAACATACATCCACGTTCCGCATGTTCAACCCGCAGCGCATACGCGCAGTATTGACTGGTTCGCCAAGTTGGATATCAAGGATGCCTTCCCGTACATCCCAGGTTCCAGAAGTTCGTGGCCTTCAAACTACGAGGCTAACTATATTTTTTTGTAGCCCTCCCATTCGGCCCAAACCTGGGACCAAAAACCTTTACAACGGTCACGAAGCTACCCCTTCGCTTAGTCCACCAGCAAGGAATAGATGCGGCGTTTCACATCGACGATTGGCTACTCTGGGCACCGACAGCCCATCACTGCCGGACATTGACTCCAGTGCACTAGAAAGCCTTGACACTCTAATCTAATCATCACTGCCGGTGCAACACCCAGACGGCCTGCGACCTTCTCCTCAAGCTAGAATTCCACGTCCACCCGAGGAACCCACCCAGCAGATCGACCGCTGCTGGGACACGGCCACGGAGATACTTTACCGCGGTACCCTTTCGCTCCAACAGCAGCAGAGTTTCTTCGGAATAATAAATTTCCTCACACCTTACCGACGCTATGCTCGCCATATCTTCAACGAGGTGGTGCTCGCAGAACACTCCCTGTACCTTTCCCGCAAGCCCTACCGTCTCAACAATCTCTACCCCCGGGCAGCACAGCACTGGAGCAGCGAGACCTTTCTTCACTCCCCCGTCCCGTTCGTAATGCCTCCAACGGAACACCCCCTGTGGACGGATGCATCGGGCGAAACGTGGGGGGTTGTATGCTGCAGCGACCAGCAGTCATACGTCCGCTGGTCTCAATTGGTACGTAATCTCCATTTTGCGTCGATGGGATCGCTGCCCATCTTCCATGCTCTGGGTGAACGAGCTCATTGGCATCACACTACAGTCTGCGTGTTATCCGACAATAGTGCGGCGGTAGCCATGGTGAACCACTCAAGCTCCAGCAAGGCCCCGGCGCTGCAGAAGTTCGGAGCACAGCTCCTACAGATCCTCCAGCGCCGTCAACTCTCTCTCCTCGCGACATACCTTCCCGGATCGCAGAACGTTGGGGCCGATCAGCTCTCACGTCTACTACCGGTAGAAACGGACTGGGCACTGACGCTTCAATGCTTCTCACGCCTATCTTCCCTGCGTGGGATCATGCAAATTGACCTCTTCGCGCATCCGGGGAAGTACAAGCTCCCGCTTTTTGCAGCTTCGTTTCCTTACCCGCGAGCAGCTTTAGTGGATTCTCTCAAATGCGACTGGAATTAGTGGAGGGAAATATACCTGTTCCCTCCATACAACCTGATCCCCCAAGTGCTCCACAAGCTCAAGACGTACCGCTACAGCGGCGTCCTCGTGGTCCCCGACCACCCCAACGCACTGTGGTGGCTTACGGTCGTCGCGTCCTTCAGCGAAATCTTGCTCGCCCTCGACGTATCCCAGGGCATTGAAGTCAGGGAGGTGCCTCTAACATCACGACCCTTCTCACGTTATCTCGCATTCAATTTTTAAAAACTGTGCTCACGATCAAATTCAATAGATCGCTGGCGGACACCCTGGTTAACACGCACATGCATTCCACACAACGCCAATACCAAAGCGTCTGGGCTCGTTTCATTTCCAAGCGTGGCTACTCGCCACAAAGGCGCAGTCCATCAACCAGTCCACCCTCTTGACGTTCCTGCACTACGCTGGTAAGCAGAAGTGGCTAAATCCTCGTACAGTTTTGGTTTACAGAAATGCACTCCACTTGCCTCTCTTCCATTGCTTCGGCGTCATGACCCGCGGGGCGATCTAAGGAACTGGCTAGGGCCCAGTTTCACGAGAACCACCATAACAACGTTTCGTGCCTCAGTGGACGCTCGAGCCGGTTCTCGACATGCTCGCCTCTCCTGGCTTCAATACTCAGACGACGTCAGTATTGGCGCTCTTCCAGAAGACTGTTTCTCGTCGCGCTAGCAGCAGGAAACAGGGCCTCTGAGATTGCAGCCATGTCATGCCCGGGACTACATTTCTCCATAAACCCTCCATGCGCACTTTAACTGACCGCTGACAAGTTCCTGTACAAAAAAACAGATCCTCACCCACACACCACCGCACATCTCTATCACCTCACTGCTGCCAGATGGCCGGGCAAACGGCTTGTGCCATATGACCGCACTCAAAGCCTACGTAGCACGATGTCCATCGATCAATGACGTTTTGTTCATCCATCCTACTTCAGGCAAGCCACTGAAGGCGTCATTGGTGGGGCGTTACATCTGCTCGCTTATCATTGATGCCACACCGCATGCCTTCACTAAAGCTCACGATGTCCGAAAGTATGCCTCGTCGCTCGCTTGGACGCGTGAAGTGTCGCTTCAAGACATCATATCCAAGGCATTTTGGAAGTCGCCCCACGTATTCGTGCACAAATACCTCTTTACGGTGGATAAGCCTAACCATCCTTGCGTCTCGTTAGGAACCAGGTAGATAGTCCTCGCTTCATAAGTTTCGGACATCGCATCAGCTTATGACAGAAACTCCTCAACGTATATAGAGTACGTACACAATTCAGCTGACGGATTGCGAAATATGTATTTTCTTGGTCCTCTGGCAGTAAAAATTACCATAGAAGCGAACTATTGTACACATCGTTGACACTGGTATGTTTAGGATTAAATTCCCACTACTGGACCGTTCACCACCCTCACTGGAAGGCAATATGAATTGATTACGTAACTACTTTTTGGTTGCTCTTGCTCCCGGCTCTCATATTAGCTTTGGCCGCTTTGAGCAAGTATGTTTACTGCCGTTGCCACAATGCCAGATTTGTATTTGGGCCCTCATGTTCAGGGTCCGCATATAAGTTTGCCGCTAGGAGCTAGTTTTGCTTTTCTTGGCAATTCTTGTATTCGCCAATAAGTACAGTCATTACCACCATTTATACAAATGTGTCACCATTCCCTTACACGGCAAGCACTTTTTTGGGAACACTCAGTTTAAAATGCACCCGATCCATCCACTTTCTGTGCTCTTCTGGCATCCGCCAGCTTGCGCTACATGATGGTATTTTTTATGCTCTACCTATGGCTCTTACGAAGTGGAAGATAATATAACTTCTGTTATCTCAATTCTCTCGATAAAAAAATATTTCTCGGTAGTGTGGTAAGAGTCATAGGGGGCTTCCTCCTCCTCCCCATTCTATCTTAAAGTAATACCGTTTCCTTGAAGGGATGCAGCTTTTTCCAGCTGTTATGAATGATGGGGTAAAGTAGGCCTTCCTTATAGGTAAGGGGAAGAGGGGAATCAACTGACAACTCTCAACCGAGCGGGCCCGGCCGCCATTTTGGAACCAAGCGGCGTCACGTAACCATTCTTGGTCAAACATGAAAACTTGGAGAAAGTCGAAGAATTTAAAAAAATTTGAATATCCGAAAAAAAGCGAGACACTAAGGTCTAAACCTGTCGAAAACTACTTGTGACGAATGTTATCAAGATTCTCTCGTAAATACGTCTCTGTAATGTTTCCTCATCAAGATATATTTGAATAAAAAGCAGCAGCGCACTGCTACACCTATGGCTCTTACTACATAACAGATAAATAGCTTTTTATTGAGAGAATTGAGATACTAAAAGTTCTAATGTTGTTATTTGAATGCAAGCGCTGCTGTGGTAAACGAGGCTAATTCATTCATGTTACTACTTTCGCTAATATCGCTAGCGTTGATGTGTCGTTACTGTTAACAATACGCAGGTGGATGCTTCGCTCGCTTGGCTTGGAAACGTCGTCAGTGCCTCTGACGTTTAGGATGTATAGACAAACAGTGCCGTTGCCCCCTTTTTAGGAGGGTGGCTAAGTTAGGCTAACACAGAAAGGGGAGGCGCCCAATCTCCCCACCATGAGACCGCCGTGTCTTTGCCGAGGCTCTAACTTGCGACATGCAGCACCAGAGGCTAGCCCTGCAGTCGGGTACACTAACCTCTCGGCCACGGTATTTAGTTCAGAATTATTATATTGTATGTACTCTTGCCAATCGTTGTTTGCTTTGAAAAAAGTCGCGTCTTTGCGAAATGATTCAGTGTTACATTCTCAGTGACCATGACCTGAGAGTATGTTGAAACGATAACTTTCTAGCGGTGTATTTGCCTAAACGTCGGCTGGCTCTGCCAGTGTGGCCTGCTGGTTTATGCCAATCTGTCTAGAGACTATCCATCGGACCAAGGCAATCCTCACGCATCCCCCTCTATTGTTTTTAGAGCCATCGAGTCTCGTAATTGAGGTTCTATCGGTAATGGGTTTAATTAACAGTCATCTTGCATGCTTGTATTTATGACCGAGTCATTCTCTTGTTGATTAGGCCACATGCAGCAGGGCGGCTCTCCTAGCGTGTTCGATCGTAACATGGGCACCAAGATGGCGGCAAAGTGCGTTAACTGGCTACTTGATGAGATGCAGAAGAACCGCAAAGAGGACGGCACTGTGTTCTGTGATGACGCTAACACCGCCGTGTTGCTGGGACTCCAGGGAAGATCATACGGGTGAGAGGCGGAGCTCTTGAAAGAGGGGTGTGATTAATATTTAGTTGTGAAGGTCATTGTTTGAGATGCTCTATTCTTACAGGACTACAGTTTTTAACCCATAGCCAGCCGGTTGTCCTACTCTGACAATTCCCCTGCAATACTGGGCATTATTATATGGGTTCGTCACCGCTAAATAAATCATCTTCAGGAAATGTTGCATCGAACCAACTCGAGCGCTAATATTAAACCTCATAAACCCCAGCAGACGGATCATGCTCGAGTCTATGCTAGTTCTCATTGCCATAGACTCGTATATTTTAAAAAAGTACAGTGAAGCGCATTATTGTAACTTCTGCATGTTTCTTCTTGGTTCAGCTTCCAGCCGGTGGCCGACCTGAAGTGCAAGACGAACTGGGAGCGTCGCATCCCCAAGCATCAGTGGTGGATGTGCATGCGACCGCTGCTGAGGATCCTAGCCAAGCACGAGGCTGCCTACGAGGAGCAGGGCATCAACGTCAAGGAGGTCGAGGAGGCGCTCGACTAAGGGACCATCGAGGCCGAGGGAGTTGGGCTCTGGGGAAACTATTAGAATTTCTATACAAAGTACGATTAGAAAAGTTTGACCAACAGGAAGGTCAACTAAACGTTTAGACGCCTGGAGAAGTAATGCAAAGCATTAAATGCAACAGGACGCGGCGTGAGCTAAGGGGTTTTATGTCCAGCGGGAAGGAGTAGTGTTCTCCAATATCATGGGTAAAGTTCGGGTACCAGATAGAAAGATAAGTTCGTTGGAAAAGTCAACAGTTTTGGAAACTTATAGCCAGTGCAAAGGGATTTCAAATTAAAAATCGAGAACTTGTCTGGGACTAAAAAAAGCTTTTCGTCTTGGAATGAAAAGTTTCAGTATAAGAGTAAGAAGTATGAAAAATAACCTACCCAATTTTAACTACAAAACGATGCACTGAACAAGATCCGAAGGTAATTTTAGAACTCATCTTTTGTCAATTCCCACGCTTAACTTCCCCACTCATCAGCTCTGTCTCGTTCAGTTAGTCAAAGATTTAATAAAGAAGAAGGTGTCTGTTACTGTAGCTCCTCGGTCAGGCGCGACGGTCTAGAACCCATCGATTCTGCCACGCCCCTGCTCCGTGGAGGCCTCTTTACCCTGTCTCTTCAGGACGTCAGGCTCGCACAGGCTGAGCGCGTTTGGAGTGTGTGCGACTCGCCCGTGAACGACTCGGTCTTCGATCTGTTGGTCGTCGCTGAAGAGGACTGATCAAGAGGCGCATAATGGACTGGCGAGTGAAAGGTGGAACATAATAATGCTGGCTGTTGTGTTGTTTCGTCGGTTATCGTCGATGATGTCACTATGACAATTTGATGTATGAGGTATTGTTTGAGAATAATCCATTTAGAGCGTATGTTTGTAGCGTGGCTGATGAAAATCTGTTTGAGGTGAAATGGCTTCATAGTCGGCTCCACGATGGATGCTGACTGTGTGGACTTGGCAACTGCTGAGTTATGCCGAGCTATGTTGGGACAAACAAGATCAAGCTGCGAATACACTTGACTTTCAAATGTACGTCGTTGGATTCGAGGTTTGTTGTAAAAGACACTTCGTTATTAATTTTTAAAGATTGTAAACAAAGATTCGTCTGAAAGTATCGTTCACAACCTTGGGTTAGCTATCGCAAAACATTTCCCATCATTAGGAGGTTAAACTCTGAGGTCGTTCAGCGTGAGTAATTGAAGATTATACTGGATACTTTTGAGTCAAAGGTTGGAAACCTTTAAGCTATTCCCTAAATGTCAAGATCGCTCTACGCGCTGAGATCTCGTGAGAATACCACAACGACGGGTCACAAGCTTCATGAAGGCATCCGATCATTTGCTATTGTGTTGGCAGTACCACCGCAGGTAGCTGCTACGTCTGACTGTCTTAGACTGGTAGTGCTTTCGAACAACCATTAGCTTTGAATAGTGTTTATACATTGCCCACCTAAGGTAACTCTCTTGTAGGCAGATGGAAGTGATATGACACATGTAGTTAATGGGAAGTAGGCAATGCTCTTCTTGAATAAACGTATAGGTCATAATGTTTATGTATCGTACTATTAGTTCGTGTGCGAGTTGTACTTACTGCGCCTAATCAATCTGAAATTATAGGTTTTAGCTTATTTTTCACCCGTTGAATTTTACTTTCACTCTCATCAGAATTTTTCCTAGAATGTAGTCGATGCTGATTTTCAATGTATTCTGTACAAATCGAAACCTGATTTGGTCCTGTTTGTCCATAATGCAGATGTTTGTAGTTAATCATGCTGCTTTAGGTAAGGGCATAATTCACGTTCTAGTCCAGTGCTTATCACCGAACAAACTTGATTTCAAGTAGTCTTTACTTTGCCGTTAATGTTGTAGCTCAAAATTCTCTATGAGCGTTACACTTGATTTGGAAAATATTTGTTTCAGAGAATATGAACGTGTTAGAAGTTCCTTGTTATGGTAATATATTTTAAACGTTCTTCCCAAAGCACCAGTGCACTAGAAAACCGTGACACTCTAATCTAATCATCCCAAAGCATTTAAATAATAATACTTGAAATTTCTTTGAGTAATTTTGTTATTTTGAGTCACGGTTCAATTGTGTTGAAGGGTTTGCTGTTTAGTTGGGAAAAATAATTCACATTCTCGTGCAGTTAAGTTAAGTTGGGTCAGTCGAGCGGTCCAGCCTCTTGCTTATTATCCGTCTCCGTAATCGACTATTAACTGGCAGCATTCGGTGAGTGTTTTCACGATTTTAGTTTAGTTACAATGTTGTTATTTATGTCGTCGCTATTTGTGAATAACTACTTTGTTCATGTTTCCTAAGCTGTTTCTGGGAAATTCGGCATTTGTTATCTAAAGATTTTAATTATTTTACTGTATTTGGTCCATTTGGCTATCTTATCGAGTGCAATAATATGCTGGCAACACCCTACACCTATACATCTCCATTTGACGTAGTTTTATCCGTTAACGGGCTACCATCGAGAGTTTTTGTTTATCAAGTCCCGTCGAGTATCCTCAGTCAGTGTTGATACCCACAGTCTGTAGTAAGTACATTGTCCGTGCACGGTATCCAAGGTGAGTTGCAGCATTTTTTGTCATTAGTTACTGGAAAAATCACAGGCAAGTGCTCAAAACATTTGCCCCCAAATTGTGTAGATAAAAATGAACTGATGTTTTGTATCTGCTGCCAAATTCCCCGTGTTGTAACCCAACCATCTTTTAAAATTTAGCCCTGAGAACAATGAGAAGGTTATTCGAGAATATACTACATCGATGATTGGTTGTTTTATTTGTTATTCCCAATAAAAAGGAGCTTTGCGCCGAGGCAGTATCGTAACCAGTGAGTGACCAGTGAGTTCGAAAACACCATCGCATACTGTTCTTCGCGTCTAAGCTCCAAAGTTTACAAGTTTCCAGGGTATAGAAACTTTTTTTTGCTGTAGCAAAATAAGAGGCGGTCACCACTCTAAGCCGAATATAGCTCCGAGACCGAATATCGTCTAGTAAAGGTTGAAGTTTTCAACTAAATTGGAGAGATCGACTATCATCTCTTTGGAGCGAGAGCAATAAGGCATCTCAGAGGGATACCCCCTGGGGGTATCCCAGGCTCACCCGCCTTCCCGCGGTGTCCTCGTTATCCACCAATATTCATTTGTCCCTTGTGTAAATACGTTTTGCGTTAGAAGATCCCTCCACCGTCCCCCCTTTCAGTTTGTAGCTACATTCCCCCCCTTGGTGCACAAAGAGGTGAGCCCCCCACCGGCACCGGGGTTTGTTAATATAGAATCGAAACCAATTAAAATTTGAAGAAAAAAAAACAAAAAATTTGTTTAAAAAAAAATGAAAAAAAAATCGTCATGAAAAAATAGATTTAAGGTTAATTTTAAGTGTACTTTTAGAAATTAGGTTAGTGTATATATTTGTATATACAACAGTAATAAATGTAAAGAAGGCCCCACCTTCATTACCCAGAACCCCGGGTAGGAGCCGGGGATCAAACAATGGGCAAGACCATTCCCCATCGTAGAAGGGCGGACGGCCCCCCAGAGCGTCGCACTCAAACAAGTCTGCAAGAATGGAAGACGAGCCCCTCTGGAGTTCCTCATCGACATTGGGGTGGATGGATGATTATTCATTTTATAGATCATTAACACTTTATTTTAGTATTTCTTCTTGCTTGGGCTCTATTATTTTTCTCTGCCCTTTTTTTCATGGTGATAAATTTGAAATTTGTTATTATTATTATATGTATCGAGGTAGGTTGAGACGAGGTGACCCAGGGAGGGGAGGTTTTCGTGGGACCCGCGGGACTCGGGGACCCGGGGTTTCGGGAACCCGGGGGACTTGAGAGACCAGGTGGATTTGGGGGGATCCACTTTGACCTCTCTGGGGCCCCTTGGGACACCCTTGAGACCCTTTAAGACCCTTTTGAGAAACTGTGGGACCCTTTAGAAGCCCCTCTGAATCCTGGAACCTCTGCTCCCCCCTCCCAGCGCTGTAAAACCCATACACAGAAAAATGTTTGTGAGATGCATGAGTAGAACAATTAACCATTACAGTCCGCGGTTTGCTGGCGCAGAGGGCGAGGGTCGCGTCGAGGCTGGTCGAGATCAGTCAAAACATGTTGAGGCGAGTCGAGTTAGTCGCGACGAGCCGAAAGTGGCCGAAATTATTCGAGACAAACCGTGATGAGCTGAGGCGAGAAGACTCGAGGAGCTCGGGAAGACCCGGGGGACATGGGTCACCCTCCGGGATTCATCGGGCACTTTTGCGACCCAAGGGACCAATGCCCCCACCCCGCCCCTATCCCCTTAAACAATCGGTGAGAAATCAATAATCTGAGCAGTTTTTCTGCTCATGACAAACCTGCTCTCACTTTATTTTTCACGATCCACTATATTATAACGCTGGAGTATTTGTGCGGGAGTTCGTGTTTGTGATTTTGTGAATGGGTATTTTTTCTTCAGTCTGTGCTCGCTCGCGCGTGCACGGACCATATGCAGTTTCTGGAGTCAATCTAATCCGTGAAGCCATAGACCTTGTACCTGTGCGCACTGTCGCGCGTGCTTGTTATTCTTGGAGTTCTGAGTGGTTGGAGGTGGGGAATAGTTTTGTTTCATCTCAGTCTTTATCTTACCTAAATAAATAAATTTTATTTATTCAACTAAACCCCGTAGCTGTAAATATTGTGTTGCGCTGCTGTCTGAGCTGAATTTGCCCGTGTAGCCACTGACTTTGTACTAAGCTCGACGATGCTACCTGTACGCACTAGGGTGTGTACATATCACACATGAAGTTCTAAAGGATTGGAAGCGGAGGTCCGTTTCGAGAAAGCGTTTTTTCTTTTGCGCACCAGCGTGCGTTTGACATTGCTAAAACTTTCATTTTTTTCTAACGGTAAAAGCGTTGTTTTGTTTTTTCCTCGCACACTTAGGCGTGCGAGCCTACTGGAATCAATGATTATCGAGCCCTACGGGGAAGCCTATTATGACTCATGTTGAGGCTCTGGTGGAAATCAGGCTCAAATCAAATCCTCATCGACAGGAGACCTGACTCAGGTCGTAATCGACGACACAAATGAACGCGTCTTGAAGCTGGATGCAAATATAACCGGAATGCAGAATACCCTGGGCAAGATATGCAAAATGATAGGCCTTCCCGAACTGGAGAATGAGGACTGCTCGGCACTCTCCAGTGAAGTCGGCAAACGTCTCACTAAACTCGAGAACCTTTGTGCAACTATGAATACCCGACTGGAAGAGCTGATGAAGGGGATAGAGGCCAGGGAACCCGTAACCTGTTCGTGCGCTTCCGCCTCTGACCGCTCCGATAACATCGCTCTCCTCCCAGCCGAAACTTGTAACGCCCGAACACCAAAAAACACAAAGAAGAGACAATACACACGATCTGATGACCACAACCTATTCAACAACGGCCCTAAATTCCCCGAACACTTGCGAATGACATTTGATGTCAATGACAGACCGGTTATTTGCCCATATACACTACGAGAAGAACTGTGCTCCATGACTGGCCGTCCAATTCTCAACATCACCGCCAGCGGTGACGATAGCTTCACCATTAAAGTAGACACAAAATTTCAAAGTGACCCTATACTCTCCAGAAACACAATATGCGAAAAACCTTGTAAAATCATACCACACCCAACTTTTTCCATGAGTTCAGGCCTGATTTACATAGAGGGTCTCCCGAGTGATGAAGCCGACGAATTCATCACCGGACTCGTCCAATACGAGGAATGTATAGTTGAAGCGAAAATCGCACCAAAAATCAAACCAAGTAGGAACACCACCACGGCCTTTCTGCTTAAATTCAATTGCCCCCATCCCATCCAACTACATAGACATACCTTTCTTTGACGCCTAAACCAAGGTTACACCCTTCGAAAGACGTCCGATGCGATGCTATAAATGCCAGAAATACGGACACACGAGCCAAAATTGTAACTGCTTTTACTGCTAAGTAAACGGCCACCCTACGGAACACGAAGACTGCCCCAGGACAAGACTGAGAGAGAGATCCTGCAATACCAAACTGAGCACAAAGTCTGGCGACGAGAGGCTGCGGCCGCGATTCGCTCCCCCCAGGCTGATCCTCCCACACTGAGAGAAGATCAGCATCTTTCCCTACCCACTTCCTCATAACGCTTGTAGATAGCGGTGCAAACAAAGTTGCTCTCTCAATGAACCCATTCACCATGATGAACTCTCTCCAAACAACTGGGAAGCAGACCGATAAACATAAACCGACAGGGAAAGAAGTATCTGGCCCATGTCGTAAATATCGGGCAAAGTAACTCTATACAAAGGATTAACGAAATGGACAAACACAAAGTAACTGTCGAAATACATCCGTTCTTCAATGCTACAAGACGAATTATATACACTTCCAATCACACTCCCAAAACTGACCTTAGAGCTTTTGCAGCAGGTTTAGCAAAGGATTACGATGTCACCAACGTTTCTCTAGCAGAATGGATCAAACCACGAAACATCCACACCACCGCGTATCAAATCACTTTCCCAGGACGTGACACCCCAGAATTCATAGAAATCCCGGGCGAATAAGGGGAATACGAAAACTTACCCAGTTGCAATATGGCCTGCAATGGGCCAAAAATGACTGGAATACGGCCACGTCATCAAATACTGCCAGCCATGCATACCCCAACGCAGTTAAAGGTGCGCCGGCGAGCAGGACCGAAAGGACTGCACAGCCCACCAACCTAAATGCTACCACTGCTCATGCCTCCATGAGGCAGGTGACCGCGACTGCCCAAAGCAGATGGACCAAAAAGCAATGACAATCATAAAAAATGACCCCAGATTCACACGAAAACAAGCCATCCAAATCTTTTACGACGAAAACCCAAACTGCCGTTACATAAATTACGCCAAAGCAGTTGAATCCACAACTAAGTTTACCCCATAAGACAATATTCGCGTACAGTTAACACAAACTACTACCATGACCCCAAAATCCCGAACCATGACTAACAATACCACAATCAGCCCAGCGACCGCCCTCGTAATAGAGGCGGGCGCCCCAAGCAATGAATCAACCAGTGCCCAGGAAAGCACTGCGATGATTGCTGCCTCGGTCGACTACGAGGAGTGGCCCAAGAACCCGAAAATGGAAAGGCCAAGAGACGATGATTCCTCCGACGACGACCGCGGGACACGCGACACCCTCTCGCCACGAAGCAAAAAGAGTAGTAGCACCCTACAAACCACAGCTCGCCTCGATCAGAGCGTTGAACAACTTCTGACCGTCTTAACTGCAACAGCACCCAGCGAAAACCAAAGTGAGGTATTCAACCCTCAGCTAACATGCCCAACACCAGAACATCTCACAAGTGCGAACGACCATCGCCTACGCGAGGACGCCTTGAAAATCTTCAACGAAGAACTAATACCCCACACACTGATCTACCATCTACCCAACGACTACTACTCAGCCCATCATAATGTTAAAAAAAAACTCCATGGAAGAGAAACGCGCTCGCTCAAGAAGCAAACACAAAGATCGTACTCCCTCGTCTTTTTCCTCCTACAAGAGCACTCACAGCCGAGAACGCAGTGAGTCTAGGAGATCATGTTCTACAGAAAGCGGACGCTCTCGATCTAGGACACCTGCGCCTCATAGACAAAAACACCACGAAAGTTCCTACAAGCCGCGCGACCGCTCCAGACCATCAAAATCTGGGTGTGAAACAGATCCGAAATGAACAATAGCACAATACTTCAGTGGAATTGCCAGGGACTTGAAAGCAAGAAAGATGAATTATTATCGCTAATCTCCACCCATAAACCTTTGGTGGTAGGCCTCCAGGAGATCAAACGTCGCGACACACCCACCTCCACAAAGCCTCATTATGTCATACACCGTCGCGAAGGTCCCAATAATGTGACCGCACACGGTGGAGTGGCACTTATGATCCATCAGAGCATACCTCACCACCTCCTCCCTCTGAGAACAGAACTCCAAGCTGTCGCAGTGAAGATATGTATCTCAAGACCTATTACATTGGTATCTATCTACTAGTCACGTAACCACAACCTCACGGAGGCACTAATGACCGATCTGCTTAACCAACTGCATCATCCCGTACTCCTCCTTGGAGACTTCAACAGCTACCACGAAGTGCGGGGATGCGTGAGAACAGACCCCAGAGGAGTGATAATGGCCAACACCATAGACACTCACAATCTGGTCCTTCTCAACGACGGACAACCCACACCGATCACTCTCGAAAGTGAAACCGCCATCGATTTACCAATCTGTTCCTCTACTTTAGCTCCCCAACTCGTTTTGGGAGTCCTGCCTTCAACACATGACAGTGATCACAACCCAGTGATCATATCGCTTCTTGCTAACCGACCAAACAATTCTGACGCACAAGAACTTCGATTCAACTACCGGAAAGCCAGCTCGACACATGTCGCATGGGACGATGTGGAGGGCCTTCCCGAAGACATTTCAGAGCAAGACCTTATCATACATATATACGAAAAGTTCCAAAGTGCAGCTACTGCTTGCATTCCCCAATATGTTCCTTCAATCTTTTACCCAAAACCTTGGTGGTGCCCGAAGGTACAAGAAGCAAAGGATCGGCGTGACAGGATATATGAGGCCTTCCGCCGCGCACGTTCCCCCAGGAACCGAGTAGCCTGGAAAAGGGAAACTGCCGTGTTCCGCAAACTGAGCGTGGAGAAGAAACGAGAAAGCTGGACTCAATCAGCTAATACAATCAATCGAAACACCCCTCTTTCCCAAGGGTGGGGAAAAATCAGACGTATCCAAGGTCGCCCCGAGCGATCTATCCACATACTGTCGGACGGATACAATGTCTATTCTTCATACGCGGACATCGCGGACAAACTAGCTCAGACTTTCAGCCAAATATCACAATCAACAAATTATACGGCTTCTTTCCAACAGGAAAAGATCCTAAGAGAAAGTGAGCATATCGACTTCACTTCCACAAATGAAGAATTCTACAACAAACCTGTCTCCATCCATGAACTACAATATGCAATTGACCATACTCGTGAAACCTCACCCTGGCCGGACCGAGTGCACATCAACATGATCAAACACCTTCCTGACAACGCTCTCCAGCACCTACTAAACGTGTTCAACACGTTGTATTCAAATTCATTCTTTCCCAACCAATGACGGAAATCCGTAAGTATCCCGATACCCAAACCCGGAAAATGTCACAGAGACCCATATAACTACCGTCCCATTGCCCTAATTAGCGTCCTATGTAAGACTATGGAAAGAATGATAAATTCACGCCTAGTCGACTTCCTTGAAATGCATGCAGACCTTAACAACATCCAGTGCGGTGGCCGTATGCGCCACTCCACAACGCACCACCTCGTACGATTAGAATCAGGCATTTGACAGGCCTTCGTCCGAAGAGAACATGTGGTTTCCATATTTTTCGACGTTGAAAAAGCATACGACACTACGTGGAAATACGGGATCATGAAGGATCATCACCGTAAAGGTTTGAGAGGTCGGCTACCACTTTACATCCACCAATTTCTACAAAATCGCACCTTCAGGGTCAAGGTTGGCGACACTCCGTCTCCGTCATACGCGCAAGAAATGGCCGTCCCCTAGGAAAGCGTCCTCAGTGTCACTCTTTTTATCCTCAAAATCGATCAGTTAACTGACATTCTTCCCCGAGACGGAAGACTGCTCTCATCACTATACGTGGACAGCCTACAAATAAGCTGCACAGACACCCCAGCCTCATAACAATTCAACATGAACTCCAGAAGTGCCCAAACCTAGTCGGGAGCTTCCCTAAACGGATTCCGATTCTCACCCTTTAAAAATAAAATCATGCACTTTACCCTTGTGCCCGGTTTACGCCTGAAACCAGCCCTAACGCTGCACAACACATCTTAAGCATACGAAGAAACGATCAAATTCCTGGGTCTAATGTGGGACCCTAAACTCACGTGGCGACCCCACATCAAAGGCCTGGCGACTCTCTGCAAAAGGTCGACAGGACTTATCCAATATGTAACATCCCTGAAGTTCGGTGCCGACATGGACACCGGAATGACGCTGTTCAGAGCAATAATATGATCGCTCATGGACTACGGAGCCGTTGTCTACGAATCTGCAGCCAAAACTATTCTCGGCCATCGCAAACAATGCTTTGCGTATCACAACCGGCGCGTTCCGCTCCACTCCAATCGAATCCCTTAACGTGCTCGCTAATGAACTTCCACTTCCTCTCCGGCGAAACAAACTTTCACTACAATACTATTTTAAGACTAGAAGTCTAATCAACAACCCAGCAATCAGCCACATCACAAACATATCCGATAAGCGCCTTTTTGCGGCTAAAAAAATATATGCCCACCGTTTTCCCTACGTTTGGACAACCTGCTGACCTCGCTCAACATCAAGTGTAAAGCTATTAAGCCTTCATTTTCCTACCGAATCCTTCAAATTACACACCAACATGGATGATCAACCCACCACCGGTCAACCTAGACCTGCAATTGTACCCTAAAGCAACTACTCCAACGAACGCGTGTCGGCAGGAATTCCTAAGATTACTCGAGGAAGAATATTTATACACTGACTGCTTCAAAACCGCGGACGGAGTGGGAGCCGCCGCTGTGTGCGGGGACACCCCACTCTCGGCCACCTTCCCACAAGAGGCCTCCGTGTTCTCTGCGGAGCTTCGCGCACTCGAACTAGCCTTCTTTATTGCAGAAACACATCGCTTCTCCAAATACGTCGTATTCTCAGACAGTCTGAGTGAACTCACCCAGCTTAAAACACTGCTCTACGAACATCCAGTTCTACGTAAAATGCAGCACGATCTCTTTGTGATGACCGAGACGGGTCAGGCAGTGGAATTCTGCTGGATCCCCGGGCATGCGGGAATAAGAGGAAACAAACTTGCGGACCCGCTTGCTAAACTGGCATCTACTCACCAAGAACAATTTTTCGCAATACTATACCGCGACTGGTTCCCTATCATCGACTCCCATATAGCATCCCGATGGGATGAAATGTGGCAACAGAGTGGACAAAAAATGCTTTCAGTCAAACCCTCAGTCGGAGAATGGGAAACAAAGTTCACCAACAGAGAAGACCAAGTGATCATCAAACGCTTGTGCACGGGACACACGTGGATAACTCACAACCACCTGATGGATGTCGACATGGGACCAAACGCGTCACCTTACCCCTGTTGCCAACAAGTGGCTATCAGCGTGTAACACTTACTGATGGATTGCAACGCACTCGCGGCAGCCCGACGAGCGTTCCTAAATCCCCCGTACAACCTACAAAGCCTACTCGCGGACCCAACCTACCGTAAAAAGCTTATCGCTTTCGGAAATCACACCGGACTGTACAAAGCTGTCTAAACCACGAACACCTGTGCAAATGAGGTGGTCTCTCCACCCCATAACGCACAGAAATAACAACACATTTTACGAAGATACGCATTAACTCTTTACTCTCTCGTACGCGCTAGTACGCGAATATGCCCCAATTGAACAGTGTACTGACTTCATCTTGACATGACTAATATTTTCGCACGTGACGCCGTGCGAACTTACCTGAATCAACGACGGTCGCGCCCTACGGGGGAGCCTATTATGACTCACGTTGAGGCTTCGGTGGAAATGAGGCTCAAATTAAATCAAAATCCAAAAAAGGTTCTGAGATTAACTCGACCTACCTGTACTTGGTCGTTAGAAGTGTTAGCTCACTGCTTAATAGCCAATATTGCGCCAAGGATGGCAGAGCAACTAATGAAAAACACGGAATGTCTCCATACGAGAATCGTTTAACTTGATGGTAAACGCACGAGGGCCGAACGCAGTCCATTGAGCCACTAAACGCAAAATATCAATTTTCAAACTAAAAGAGGCAGCCCGACGAGCGTTCCTAGATCCCCCGTGCAACCTTCAAAGCCTACTCACGGACCCAACCTACCGTAAAAAGCTTATCGCTTTCGGAATACACACCGGACTAGACGAAGCTGTCTAAACCTCTAACACCAGTGTTGGGGTGGATGGATGATTATTCGTTTTATAGATCATTAACACTATATTTTAGTATTTTATTACTTCTTCTAGCTTGGGCTCTATTATATTTCTCTGTCCTTTTTTCATGGTGATAAATTTTGCAGTGGTTATTTTTATTATATGCACCGAGGTTGGTTGAGACAAGGTGATCCAGTGAGAGGAGGTACTCGTGGGATCCGCGGGACTCGGGGACCCGGGGTTTCGGGAACCCGGGGGACTTGGGAGACCAGGTGGATTTGGGGTGGTCCACTTGGATCTTTCTGGGGCCCTTAGGGACACCATTGAGACCCTTTGGGAGCCTTTTGTGAAACTGTGGGACCCTATAGAGGCCCCTCTGAATCCTGTAACCTCTGCTCCCCCCTCGCAGCGCTGGAAAACCCATTCACAGAAAAACGTTTATGTGAGATGCTTGAGTTGAACAATTAACCATTACAGTCCGCGGATTGCTGGCGCAAGGGGCGAGGGTCGCGTCG